>JAOXYL010000050.1:8111264-8122515 GCA_028564955.1 Terapon puta | reverse complement strand
ACTGGATTGGTTTTATCTTTGGCTTAGCAATAAGAATTTAATAACTAAGGCTGATGTCAGGATAGCTAAGAAAGCATCTGCTCTTCAGGGCAAAGAAAGCCTTTTCGCTGTCTAATAGCAACATGAAAAATGCATGAGCCGTTGCAAGGCACGGGTGATATAAAGAGGAAGAAAGTACAAGAGAAAGAGAAAAAGAGCCAAACAGGAGGACAATGTCGGAGAAGATGGATGTACGGAGAGGGGAGACAGAACAGAGAGGGAGAGAGGGGTGCGTCTGAGCGAATAATAGACTGGGATGAAAAAAAAGGGGAGAAAGAAGCTGAAAAAGACGAGCAGATTAGAGCTGCTGAAAAATGGCCGGGTATTTGTGGTGCAGTTATGTAGAGGACATCTGACGTCAGATCAGTTGGACAGCTGGGGGGGGTTTGTCAGCCTTAGTTACTGTCATCTGCGCTCCACTATCGCCCTATGCTCTCTCCCTTACTACCATCTGTAACACCCACTTCCTGCACTGCAGCGAAAATAAGTGCCTGCCTACCACAGAAAACAACCTCATTATAACTCTGCATCAAGATCCAAGAATCTATGTATTCACAGTCCGCAGCTGATCCCCCTCCCTCGGCAGACAGACATAAATATTCACCGGTTAACGTGGAGGGGTTAGGTGAAATCAATATCAGAGAGTTGAGCTATTGATTATGTCTTAGTAGAAGTTTTCTGATGCTGATCTCGCCTAAAACAACACGACTGCAGCCCAGCAGGTGGAGGGCAGATACTTTAATCCCCCTCTACATCTCATGGAACATACAGCACACCGCTCTGCTCGCTCGGGCTTCATAACGGGATCTCATAACGCTCTAATTAGCATGTTTCGCAATTCGAAGCTGATGATTCGATGAGATACTGTGCCTCATTATATGGGATTGCATGTGAAAGAAGTGCTGGTTTCATTCTTTCGAGCTGAGCGGAACTGATTGAAGTTAACAATTAGGATGTGAGCGAGCTCAGGTTTGAGCTTTATTTGTCACACATAATCATAAGGGTATAATCATAGTGAAATGCGTGATTGTCAGCTCCTTTAATTATGCAGTAGAAAATAAATTAAAAAAAGAAGAAAGAATAGAAGCACGTTATAAATGATAACGTTAACAATGGGAAATCAAAGATATGCAGATGTGGTGAAAACACGTTGGAGTGTGGGTTACTGGATACTGGTTTTAAATAAAAAAGCAAAGAAAATACTCAGTTTGATGTCAAGTGGCCGATGAAAAGTAGAAAGTGCTACCAAGTGAAAGTGTAGGACACAGCAGTTAACAGCAGTAATAACATGCAATATGATGCTAGAGGAAATTTTGACCTCATGTGAAGGTAATTTATGTTTGAAGGTGCATCTTGCAGCATTTATATGTTGTGTTAATGCTGAATTAATGTTGAAAACTTGTAATGTAATGTATATTAACACGTCATCTAGTGCTGAAAATTTTTTGTCTGGTTCTGTCTTCTCAAATGAGAGATGTTACTGCTTTTTGCTGCTGTTTTATATCTCAGTTGATCTTTTTTTTATCACAGCTTAACTATTTATCATCCACAGCAGCAGCACGACTCCTGGACCACCACTGAACTATCTATCTGAACAACTCTTAGATGAACGGCCATGAAACAGATCAAATATATCAAATATTCAGTCAAATGGTGTCCAGATGACAAGTCCCACTGTTTTTTGTCAGTCACTTTGCGGCTTATATTTGTGGTTTTAAGCAAAATGTACTGACAGCTGTTGGGTGGACCACCATGACATTTGGTTCACATTCATGTACCCCTAAGGGTGAACTGTAAAAACTTTGAACTGCCTACTTCCCCTCTGGTGCTAATTAGCTGAAGTAATTTGACAATCATGGAAATCAAAGCATGTTAGCATCATCATTGTGAGCATGTCACCACGCTGACAAAGCACCGCTGTGCCTAAATATAGCTTCAGAGTCGCTGGCATGGCTGTCAACGCTTGTTTTGACTGTATCTCTGCAATATCTGCACCATATTGTGAGACAGGCCTAATTATTTTGTGTTTGACCCATCGCAGAAGAGCTCACATAAACTGCTTGACTTGCTCTTTCCGGGCTGTCCGGCTGACAAAGACAAACAGCTGCCATGCTTCTCACACCAACAGGATGATGTCAAACGTCTTGTTAGAGGAGACCATTCGTAAAAGGTTCGTCTCTGTAAGGCTCTGTGAGCTCATGCTTGAAAATGTACTGTCAGGGAGGAGAGTGAGAGCAGATCGCAGACAGATTCAGTCATGCCGGCAGATTTCTTTTCCTCCGTATGGGCGCCACGGCAGAGCGACCTCAAAGACGTCTGAGAGCATCACGAACCGAGGCACAAACAAAAAGTGTGTCTGAATGCTCGAAGGCGTGAAGGATACTTACGAATGAAAGTTGTAGAAATGGACAATGCTCCACCAGTGTACATTTAAATCATGGCTTGATGTGCAACATCAACAACAAGACATCCTCACCCACCTCCTTAGTTTTATCCATGGCCTTCAAAATCGCCACGTTAAGCTTCTCCAGAGCAGAAAGGACGTTGACATATTCTCCGAGATGTGGAGTGAAGTACTCTGGAGGAGAAGCACTTTTGTTAGGCACTTTATACATGCTTTGTGACTGATCAGCACACAGATCAGTGGCGTTTTCCGCAAGAAGGAAATAAATCAGTACGACACTGATGGCATTAATTAGAATGAAAGTAGTTTGGTAAATGATTGCTGAGTCACAGAGACCAGGGGCTGCTTTGTGTTTGAGTTGTGGTCCTCATCAGACAGCTTTTGCCTTGAGCCAATCCATTAAAGTGTGAACTTTTGTGTTGCATAAATGTGGTCCTGTATGAAAAGTTTTGGGAGCTATTTTATCAGCAATGTCAGTAAAGGAAACAAGAATGGTACATAATTACCTGAGAGTTTGTCTATGTCCAGGTTGCTGTGAGGCGATGGGAAGAAGGCAGAAAGAGACATAATTTAAGAGATGTCACTGGAAACCCTGAAACATTTATTGCACACTGAGAAGTCTTTTTGCATTTTCATCTGTAGGGATGATAATTTGTTGATCTTTTAGGGCATCGGTCAGTCGGTCCAGCACTATGGATCAGACTATGGGATGGCTTACTTTGAAACTGTGTACAGGCATTCATTGTTCCAATTAATATCAACACAATACACTAAGATGGTGAACATTACATCTGTTAATATGAAACTTGCTTTCTGTCACTTGCATGGCTGGAGCCTCTAGTGATGTTGTAAGAGGAGGGAACTGATTTTGACAACAGATCAGGTTACAACACATAAAATACAGTATAAAGTACTGTGAAATGGTAAAACACTGTCATGTATAGTCACTAGCTTAATGGACACTAGTATAGTACAGTAAGGCATGTGATTGGTTGGTTACATCAGAGATGCAAACATCACACAGCGACATCTTGTATCTATTTAATTAGTGCTGTGCCCACAGACACAGCAAAGAACACCCACTTAGATATTTTCTTTACTATATTAGCAAACATTTTCATTTAATTGTGAACTGGTGGCACTGGCGGATGTTTACATATTTCATAATCTTATTTGTGGTCATCAGTGTGGAGACAGAGTGCTGCAAACTCGCTCGATTTATGGTTCTCTATAGAATATTGACATCATCTTCACTGAAGTGAGGTGTTGACATCTCACTGCCATGCAGCAGGAGAGCAGGAGGGGCTACAGATGGCAGCAGAGTTGGAGGACAGCCAAAAGGAAGATGAGCTTACTCTGTCTGCTGTCTGTCGATGGAGTAATACAGCTCCTGCATCTGCTCGTCAGTGAGGATACCATCAGTGAAGTACGACTGGAACTCCTCCAAGGACAGCTTTCCGTCGTCTGAAAGGAGATAAACCCGTGAAAATTACACCTCACCGAAGGCTGAGAGGTTTTATCACCTTAATGAAGTGCTCCATTATTCAACGTAATGGAACAAAGCCACTTTGGCTTCACAACAGTAAATTAATTTCAATGATAATCTCAGAGGTGCTGCTGCAAGTGAAAATATCATCCCAAAATGTTTCTTTATTTAGTTTTAAAACCTCCATCATCAACAACAACAACAACAACAACAACAAAACCTTACTAAGAAGTCTTTCCTGTAAAACTGAGTTAAACTTTAATTATCCTGTATCTGGCATCATTAGTGCAACAAATGATAATAACGATTTTTTTGTACACCTAGTGGTGTGATACAGCTAGAAATCCAATTTCTACTCTAAGGAGTAATAATTACCTAATTGAGCACCACATTTCCTTTTGAATGAGACCATACTGCTTCCTTTTTTCCACACTGCCAAAACCGCAAAAATAATTTGCGCACTACGTTTCGATTTCCTCAACAATTAATTTCTTCGTTTCAGTTTTGTACCGATCACATAAGTGCACCAACCAATCTTATACCCGTGTGTAGTTAAACAGCAGCTCAGAGGATGAGCACAAAGACAAGTGCCTGCTGCAGGTAAGCTATGCTCTGCCTTTGATTAGCAGCATCCGGGCCGTGTGCTGCAGGTCTGCATGGTCCTGGGGAAATTGGGAGCGTGGCTTGAGAGGCAGTTTGAGAAGTCGGAGCACAGCTCAACAGCAGACGAACTTCAGACGGTAATGAGATCTCGCCTCCATCTCGCCAGCTTTGCTCTGTAAGCACTGAAACCTTCTGAGAGCCGGCTCTGAGATCCCCGCCAGGCAACAGAGCTCAGACTGATCGGGTTGAGCCAACAGTAAATCATATCATCTGTTAGTTTGTACGAACAATTTTGACTTCGTGCCAGCTCTCACAGCGGATGGCTCTGGACATGATGCATTTGCAGCAAAGGCTTGTTAGCATAATGGAAAATTTCCAGAAGAGATTTCCAAGTTGTATTGTGTGTTTACTGTGTAACATGAAAGTGGAAAGTGTTTCGTACTGTCTTTCTTTTACTTGATCACTAATCATTACAGGGGGATCAGACCCCTGTGGTCTGGTTAAACCTCGGCTTAGAGAGAAGGCGCAATTATGAATCTTTCTTCAAACCTCCCTGTGAAAATCTTCTTTCCACATGATGTAGGAGTAAACACAATCTGACTCACTCTCCAGGCTTTCGGGACTGCTTTGGTGTGGATTCACACCCAATTAGACACCCGAATACAAGTTAGAGTGCAGCTCAGATGGCACATTACGCAAGTGTTCACTGTTTCTCAGAGAGAGTGCTGGAGTGTTTGTCTCACAAGCTCAGGCGCAGTAATCTGTCCAGCATGTGCTTTGCTTGTCAAATTTATGATCCAAAGCGCATCATGACAATTAGTATTGAAATTAGTTACCACTTAATTCGTTGGACGGACTGTCCTCAAGTGAAAAATGTAAAAGCATTGCATGTTGTTTGAGTTTCAAAAATGATTTTAATCAATTACTCATGTATGCTATAATATTTGCTTGATTTTTATTATATCATACTTGTGTGGCTTCCATGTTATGAAATCTGAGAATTTGCTGCCTTTTTTTCTTTCACATTAATTCAAAAACTCAGCCACAGAAGGTTTCACATACTGTATATATACAGGCTCTCCTGCACTCGACCCTGAGGCTCTCTGACTAACAGCTGTCAATACGGTACCTCTGCAGGGAAATTAAAGTGTTGTTAGGATGGGTGATAAATCAGTACCTCGTGACAGGGGCGAGGCAGCTTACTAGCTTTAATTGTCTCACTTTAGACTGAATAAAGCTGCAGCTCTTACTGTGACCCAAATGAAAATCTCTCCCCGTACAGAAGCTTGTGTCTTTCAAGGAACGTTTTTCCTGGAGGGAATCCAAAAGCTAAAGATGCTTATACCGAGGCAACACCAATAATTCATTAAAAAGTGCAATTCAGGAGAATATGAGAGGTAAGGAAAGCCTTAAGATTAAAGACAGATGATAAATAAATCACTATACAGAGGAACATGGTGAACCTTAGTCTTACAGAATTTCAGCTTGAGGTTATCTATATGATTGTGCAGGGTATTAGATTGCAATATGAGAGCATTCTCTGCACTTACATGTCCAGTTATCAGGTATCAAGACTAATTTGTTTGGTTGCAAAAGTAGTCAATGTGAAACTGAAGATCTGCTTCATACCAACCACTGCAAAATTTTCTCTTTTGCATCCAGAGCTGCAGCACTTTGGTACATCACTGCAATCTACAAGGGACACCATGAATTAAAAGAACTGCGAGTGGACAAGCATGTGAAGCAGAAACCTCACAGAGATTCACATGATGCAGCTAACATTGTAACAGCAACTGTTTTCCAACAGTCTTTCACAATAATAAATAAAAATCAAATAATTGTCCAAGTTGTGGTGTGGGAAACCAGTCAGTGGCCTCTGTAGATCATTTTTCAGCCCACGGCTTGAAACAACTCAGCTCAGATTATTAGACTTTGGCGTTTGTTATGAAAGTCCCCTGAAGGCAAACCTGTTACTTATCACACTCAAAACAAAATGCATCACTCCACCAGAGTTCAATTACTTCAAAGGACAAAATCTAATTGCTGTTTTGATTATTAATTACTGTATGCGTATTTCACTAGTTTTTCCTGATGACAAATGAGAGTTTCACTGAAAGGTTGGATTGTAATATCACTGATCACACTTTCAATTTCATCACATTACACTGTAAATCCTTTCTTCTCTGAGCTCAGTGTGCAGCAACGCGTCACGTTTTAAAAATGAGTCTCAGGACAAGGCTGCTGAGTAACAGTGTTAAGCACCTTCTTTATATTCTTGTAGTCAGACTGTTGTTTTTTTGCTTTTAAAAAATGCAATTCCTCATTACAACAGTGTGGACAGTGCAGTCGGTAAGTAGCCAGCCCTCATTATGTGGTAAATCCGCAGTGCACGAGGCGTATCATGGCAGCCCACTCAGCACCGATTGGTAGGAGGCACTTTCCTCTCAGGGGCACGACTCACTGAGTTCGTGAAGGCGAGAGCTGAGCAGAGCTCAGCTGCAAATTGAAGATAACTAGCACAAACATGTGACAAAGTTCTCTTTCGCATCTCTCCATACCGAGTCTTTCTACAAAGAGTGAAAAATAAAAGCGTTGTGTGAGTGCTCAAGGGCCACGAGAACACAATTATCAGTGTGAGACTTCACAAAAATGCATGTAATATAAATCCCTTCCTTCCTAAATTGAAGTCAACAGCTAAGTCTATTCAAAGGTCACACCTCTGTTGTCTTTTCATGGAGACTAATTCACATCTCAGATGAGATGGGACACAGCTCGAAGAAATAAAAATCTGTCTTATCTTCTTCAGTGTCTTCGGAATGGCCGCAAAGAGAAAGCATGTTTTTAGGGCTATGTCACAAATGGAACATTTCTTTTTCAGATCTAAATATCTCCATACTAGCTGTGAACCACCCCAGACAACCCCTGCTCACGGCGGCACACGTTGCATCATTAATCCTGCTCTTATGCAACACATCCACCATCCTCCTGAGGAAACTGATCGGAGTTCATAGATACTCTCCACATGCATTAATCACTTGCCCCCTTTCCATTTTACATTCCATTAAATTGAGATGCAGCGCATGAATAAAAAATTACGAGCTAAAACATTTTGCTGTTTGTCAGCACTGTTTTTCATGCAGAGCTGAATGCTGTGTTCTCCCAGGAGATATTTAGGAGGACGCCTCCCTTTGAAGTAAAGAGGGGATTTAAATGTAACACTGTAACACATTAATCAACTGTAACATGTTTGCAGGAGGAATACACTAAATTCATGTTAAGTGCACGTCTTCAAGGGAAAATCAACCTGAACTTTTTAAAATTGCTGTTTGCTTTGTGATTTTTTTTATGCACGGTATGTTGAACTGATGCAATATCATTGGATATCACTGAGATGAGCACTGTGTGGCGAGAGGCTGCATCGAAGGAGTTCATCCTGTCAAATCACATCGCATCACAAAAGCAAAAAGATGCAGCCGCACCTGACCTTGGCTATCCTCTCTACCTGGTTGTCACGCAGCGAAACCGAAAAGATAACTTCCAGCAGGGTCTCGTGAATCCCCTCGGAGCCAAAAGAGGCCACCTGCCTGAACAGAACTGTCAGAGCTGTGGCTCCGTCTCAGTGGTGTCATCTCCTTTTTGTGCACAACAACGCCTTCAAAGGGATTTTTAATTGAGTTTTAATCAGCCGTGTCATCTAATTAGCTGCACATAGTGCTTACTCACCATTTTTGTCTGCCCGGCGGAATATCTGCAAGAAGAGGAGAAGATCATGTTAAAGTTTTTAGATTTCAGCGCAGGCACACATAACAGATGACAGTGGAAAAAGTTGAGAACGTAAATCAACAATATTTGAAATTTTGACAAAAGAGGAGGAATCCAAATAAACTGCTGCCACAGGAAGATTATCTCTCTGTGGTAACAATATATTTAGACATGTAGCTGAAATAAAATGCAGTGCAAATGTGTTAGCCTATTGGAAAAGCAGTGATTAAAGCCAATTGCTATAGCTCCACAAATGTGAGGCAATCCAACAGCTTTTTCTTTGGCACATTGCTCTGTCTTTGTGCACAGCAGAACACTTATTGCGAGAGGCGCTGCAATTTCCAGATTTCAATGAGAAAAGAGGCATAAGACATCTCAGGAAATGAAACGCTGACATTTATGTGCACCCAGTGAGGAGCTTCAGGATGATAACTTTTATTCTTTCTCTGGGCACAGAGAGCTGTAATGCTTTTTTAAGATATTTCCCCTGGTTTTGTGCAAAAGCTGCGAGCAGGAAGGCCTTTTATGTTCATTAATTTACGATGTGAACGCGGCAATGAAATCATCATTAATATCTTCGACCTCATCACTGAGCGCTTCCGAACCTGTGACAAGTCAGATCCGTTTGTGGAGTGTGAGATCATAATGGCACCTCTTTCATTTGAGAGAGGGTTTTTTTTACCCCTGCTCAGTCACCCTGCGTAGACCAATAGAGTCCAGCGGCCAGCTGATTAAGGGTATCATCAAAGCAGAGCGGCGCTCTCACTCAAATCCAGCTGTCACCTTTCGAGCACATTGGAGTGTGAAGGGCCCGGACACGCTCTGCTCGCTCTGTCCCATTTTTTATCAACATCCCTCCTCCAACACCTCCACTGAGCCAAACAGAAATCTATACAGGGAAGAATGGCACTGAACACACGGATGGAATTAGAAACGATGCACTTTGTCTGCTTCTTTGAGCCAATTCAGAGTGCACTTGCAAATCATGTACACTTAATTTTTAGAACCATTTCTGAACACGCACTGTTATTCAAAGACACTACTGGTTTAAAATCATTTATGAGACTTTATTATTACAGTGATTAAAATCTGCTGTCAAAGTTAAGGAGACTTTAAGGGCAGATTGATGTGAAAATTCTGCCCTGCCTTGCCTCAAAACACTAATGCATTCATGAAACCGAGTTAATACAGACACAGTGTTCCCTGTGATAGACGGCACAACTCGCTCTTGATTCAAGAGCCAGCTAAAAGACTTTTGATTTGATCCAGAAATGCTTGAAAACCCTACACCCCGCTCTCTCTGTCGGAGCGACTGAGGCCACAGGAAAGCTTTTCGAGCCATTATTCATTTCAAGAGATTGAAACGCAGCCAAAAAAATGCTTTCAAGTCGTGATTTGGCATTTCTGCACAGCGGTGACTTTTTCCTTATCAGTCAGCCTGAAACCCCAAATTAATTTTTAACATCTGTGATAAGCTAGAATGAGTCTGAAGATCGATAATGCATTAGTCAGGTCCAAAACAAAGGCAGTAGAAAACATTTGTCGTGAATGGATGAAACTGTGTAAAACAACTCATCTGAGCCTCAAACATCCCTGGACTGACAAACATCCATGGAGACTTTTGGACGCAGGTGATGATGCGAAACCTGGAGCTCCTGTCAAATCTCCCTAAACGGCAGAAGTGCTGATGTCAGCATCCTGTCCTACGTCACGTCAGAGGAGGCCAACAGGGAGCTGCTCCATAAAATCTTCGGAAACAAATTGCGAGCAATAAACATCGGCTCCGGGGACACCTGAGGAGATTTACCGGCCCTTATTCCTCCTTTGTGCTATTAAGTGGGATGTTGGTTGGAGTCGATGGAGCAGTTGTCGTCCCCGTGAAGATCTTCTTAAAGCAATATTAGTTGCTGGGTTGTAATTTCTGTCTCAGCCAGTCCCTGGGGCCCGTTAACGTGTCACACTGAGCCCTACTTGAACGCAATAAAACTACAGCAAACCGGCTACGTGTGAAATGCGCAGCGCTGCTTTCCATCAGCCTCTGAAGCGTGTGGCTTTCTCAGGCAGAGCAGCCAAACACTTCTCAGGGACGTAAAAGTGAACAGCCGAGAGTCTATTAAATCAAATGACGACTCCTTCAACCGGTCTTCATTATTTACAAAGACAAAACAGTCTTTTCTTTTAGAGAGAAAGGACCGACAGAAAAAAGCTCCTTCAGGTCTAAGTGAGCCTGAGTAGAGGAAGAAAGAGCACAAATAAAGCTTGTTTTTCTGTAAAATACTGCAAATGTGAGTGTGAGAAGCGGCACGATTCAGTTGTTGGGAAGACAGAGGGATGAAAGAGAAAGGAATCGGCAAAGGTCGGCGAGAGTTGGGTTGGATAGGTTGTCTTCCGGTGATCGGGCCCTTAATTTACGCTGCTATTAAGGAATAAATGACCAGCCATTAGCTACTGTAATAGGTTCAGGGAAGAAATGGCTGTTTAAGGGTTATGCAGCATTGGGGACGGAGGGAACGGATGCTCACTCCATTTAAACCAAACGCGCACTCGCTGCAGTCTAATGTTCCCCTCGTCGGCCAATAATCTGCCTCGAGGAAACTGGAGAATTATATTTACGGCCAGCTGTCAGGAAGTCTAAGGCCGGGAAATGATGCTGCTAATACACTGTGTTTTCCTGGAGTGTCCTCGGTAAAGCCAGAGGCAAAACGGCCACGGACATAAAGCACTGTTTTAAAATATAACACTGTATCTGCTTATGACTTACATATTTTTCATTTTGGAAGGATCAGTTTCTTTTTTTTTTATTCAGGCAGCTGAGCGAGAGAACATTTCTGTGAGCCTCTGTCAGTTGTGCAGGCAAATACCTGATTAAAATTTAAGATCTTTCTATTTTTAGGCTGTTTATATATACATATCCGTGTGTGCATGTGTGTGCACGTGTGTGTGTGTGTGTGTGTGTG
>JAOXYL010000050.1:8068222-8101270 GCA_028564955.1 Terapon puta | reverse complement strand
GGCGAAAATTTCAAAATACGCGCTGCTACTGAAAGTGAAAGTGAAAGTGGCACATCTTGGTTGCTCTGCCATTCGCTGTCGCCCAGTATCTTCCTGGCATCCCATTGGCTAGGAGGGACCTGTACCTGTATGTGCGTATACCCAGCATCCTCTTCATTTTCCCATCAAGCCACGAGGATCACTGATCACTAGCGAAATTCAGTGAAACACGAAGTGTTCGGACAGTTTTTCGTCAGCTTTCATAACTGTTTATTTCAACTTTACATGTGTGTATTAACTTTCATTGTGCAGTAATCTAATTCTAACATGTATCTTTTACAGGTTTTGATGCATTTTTATAATTTATAAAAAAAATTATGTCCGAATTATGGGGGGCTTGGAAACAATTAGGGCTAGATTTATATGTAAAAAGCATCTCTACTTACGAAATTTTCACCTTAAGAAACGACTTCCAGAACGAATTAATTTCGTAAGTAGAGGTACCACTGTATATCATTTATAACACTCTTTGTTTACAATACTTCAGATTTCAAAATATGCTGACCTGTTTTATAGTAACTCATGTTTTCTATCGTCAAACATTAGAGATACTGAGAAACTCTTGGATTGATGCATATGAAAGAACAGTTTTGTTTTGTATTCATTTTTTTATATTCTTGTTAGCACTGTGTTAAAACATAAAAAATGAATTACATAAGAATTGATATCATGTAAAATGGTCAAGCAGAAAAGAAAACTTCATGCAGATGAAATAAAAAATTATCTTGAGCAAAGATACCCTAGGTTTTGCAGAATCACAGAAGCACAGCAAGTGATTCAATTTCATAGACCCTATAGTGAGTAAGTTTATTCTGCAATCCAATAAATATGCACACTAAAGCACACACACAAAACTCGAACGAATAAATATAAACCCTAAAGACATGCATTTGTATTATATTCTTTACCATTTATCTATTTGTTCTTTGTCTTTATAACATTCGACTACATTGCTCTTGACTCTTAAAAATGTAGGCGTTTTAGTATGGAAATGGATAATTGGTAAAAACACCCAAAACAACAGTGGTGGTAATTCTACAGCAAATCTGGGATTCCTGCAAATAGACTTACCTGTGCCACGCGTTTCCGCTGATTAAATGGGATCAGAGCCAGCAAAAAGTCCAAACTGGATGAATCTTTCTCTGTCAGTTTGCTGAGCCTGCGAGCTGCGCTGCTGTAGCTCTTCTGCCAGGCGTCCACCACTCCCACGCGGGCCTGCGCCACTGCATCTCTTGGCTCCTGGCCAAACACCTGGCACAGATGAGCGCCTGCTGCCTGAACCTCACCTGGAGCAGATGGACCATAACAGCAGGAGTAAAGATTACTGTAAACAAAGAGGGCCTGGTCCACTGGCTCTTTTTATAAAAGTGGAAACACCACACATCATAGATCTCCTAACCAGACCATTTCCAGTGACATCAAGGATCCCACTGTGGGTCTCAGCAGCAAAGTTCACCTTTGGCTAAGAGGATGTCCACATAGAGGATATGCCATCTGGGATCTCTGCAGTCAGTCTTCATCAGAGCTCCACCAATTACAAAAGCATCTCTGAGCTGCTCCTCATGGCAGGGGATGGCGTTAGTGGCCACCAGGTCTGACAGATTGGTCCGACAGAACTGATGCAGCCAATCACAGACCAGCTTTCGTGCCTTGTCCTTAAGGGACAGGATGTCTTTGGTGACGACGTCTGTGTTTATCTGAAGTGCTGCCAGGATATCATTGGTGCATTCCTAAAGGGAAAAGGTAATTTAAATGTTATATTTAAACTGAACATACACACCTACAATTTTATCACCAGACAATTTTATGTAAAAATATATCAGTCTGTATCCCATCTCCTTAGTTTATATTATTCCTATTACTTTCAATTACGTCTTTTCCAGTATGAAGTGAATGAACCATCTTTTGCCTGGCCATCTTGGTGAGCATGAGCATGATAGGGCTGTTTAAAGCACTGTACAAGTACTGATCTATGGGATGTTCCAAAAGTGTCTCATAAATACCTTTTTCTGGTTCAGCATGAGATGGGTGAAGCCTCTTCCACAGAGGGCCTGAACATGTTTCGGGTGCTCCCTCAGAATAGCACTGAAATCAAAGATGGCTGTCTTTCTTTGGCCGAGCAGGACGTAACACCTCGCCCTCTCCAGCAAAGAGTTGACCATCTCGCCCCCTTGAAAAAACAAGAAAGCAATTATCTGATTGGTTTCACAATATTACACATATTTCTCCATATTATCATATTATTTTCCATTTTATTTCCACATCTATAAATAAGCAAGAACTGATTCAAACATGTAGTATGTATACTGTATATATGGAGATTTCTCAAGTTGGCTGTCTTCTAGTTAAACAATACAGAGCCAGTCTGCCTGATACGTGTTCAGTGTACCTCTGCTGATCTAAAGCCAAACACTGAAACAAAGCTTCTACTTTGCGCCAATACTTCCCTTTATTCTGCTAATCGCTCCCTCTAGACCTAGATCAAAGTATGACCCACTATTAATTAAGTCAGAATCAGACCACCAATACCTCATCCATCAAATTCTGATTACCTGAGGCCATGATAGCAATGGAGAGGTATGCCACGGCCTCCCTGACAGCGCTCTCTTCTTGTGTGCCCCCCAGGATGCGTTTCGCAGCAGAGTGGCAGTGTGCCTGCAGTAGTGCCAGGTCCTTCTGTTGTGCCACAGCTAACAGGGGTCGCAAACAGCTTGTATCACCGCACTGAATGAGCTTTTTCAATAGCTATGGGGGAAATGAACAGAGGAGAAACCTTTATCTTGTTTGCTGTAAAGCTGCAAAACAAACTAATAAAATTATCAAGCTATCTGACCTGACACACAGCTGTTTATCACGTCAGAATAAGGCGCAGGAGTATGGTATTGAGTTCAGTTTGCTGATCACCACTCTCATTGATTATTAATATATAACAATAAAAACAGTTGTTTTTACAATTCAGCAACTGCATAGTTTTTTAAGCAGTTATGATATGATTTCCAGCTGTTCAAGATCTAAAAAAATGACCTGATGGCTTATTGTATATGCTCAGGTGGTGACAGAAGGCAAACCAATATCATCCAATTGACCTTGCACCCCTAAAACACAATGTCTTTTACAATGATGATGTTGGCGCCTCTGGACCTCACTTTGGGGTTCAGTGCTCAGAACCTACATACCTGATTGGTGTCATAAAGAAAGCCTCTATGCAGCTGTAGCAAGGCGAGACGGGCCAGGATGGGTGCTCGAGGACTGGTGGAACCAATGGAAAGTAGCAGCCGATAGGCCTCCTCTACACGGCCAAGCTGGTACAAGGCATCAGCTGCCAGGATCTGAGCACCATCATCACCTGACTGGAGCTCCATCAGCAGCACAGCCAGGGACTGGACACCCGCAGGAGTCCTAAAGCACAGAGTGGGAAACAGCACACCACCAAGAAAATACATTTATTTGAGGAAACATGAATGAGGTGTTTCATCTGAACGTCATACCGTCAACCACAGAACTAAAGAAAACAACAAAATATGGTCAACAATACAAGATCCTGAAACTGAAACAGTTAAATTGAATTAAATCATCATCAATTTTATTATTTACACCTGTGTTTTTCATACTATGACATCACACTGTGAGCCCTTTGAGTTAACTGCATGTGAGACAAAGATTGTACCCGGATCTGTGGTTGTCTCTCTTTGATGGGGCTGGCAGCTGGGGCTGTTGAGACTCATCGCTGGAACTGGACTTGGATTCGTGCTCTCCAGGCCCCTCCAGCATAACTCGTCCCTGTTCAAGTAAAACAGTAAAAAGCAGCCCCCGGTAGTTCCATGGCACCAAGCAGCGAACAGTCAGTGCTGTTTCCTGAGGCTGCAGCCTGCTGGCTGTCACATAGTCGAGAGCTGTGAGGTAGTTTAAGCCGCCCATCATGCGCAGGAGCCCCCTGCCACACAATGCCCGCACACAGCTGGAGGGGTGGGGGGCATTGTGTTCGATCACAGCCTGGAAGTCTTCTAGTGCCCCCTTTTGGTCATCAGAGAGAAGTCGCGCATACCCACGAAGAACCTGCACTGTGTTTTGATAGCTCTGTTGACCTTGGGCAGCCACGAGCTGGCTGCAGATGGAGAGGGCCTCTTTGTGTTCCCCCCTGAGGAGGAGACATTCGGCCAGACGCACCCTCAGCTCCCTGGCTCCACCGTCAGGCTCTAAATGACACAGAGTCCGTAACTGAGTGATCACAGGGTCCAGGAGTTCGACTCCCTCAGTGGACCTGAGGTCTGGACGAATGAGGACCCTTTCTCTGTAGGCAGACAGACCTCTCTCTGCCTGCTGACGGAGATGTTTGCGAGCAGCCACCCCTGTACCATGATCTGTGAATAGCTTTTGGAAATAAAGTCGGGCCGCTGCAGGGTGCATCTCAAATGCTTCCCCCAGATCCCTGCATGCCTCAGCGGTCCGTCCACCAGCTGACAAGCAGGCAGCTGCTCGACTGGTTAAGAGTCTGGCTCTCCTCGCTTGAAGTGACTTGTCTGTGATGCCCTCTGACGTTTTCTGACAATGACTCTGATGCAAGAGAGCAGAGTACACCTCTGCGCTGTCCCCAAACCTGCCTGTCAAAAAGAAATAGGCTGCTTGAACTTCCTGTACTTCTCTATCACCAGGTGAGATAGCCAATAAAAACTCAATAATTGAAGAGCAGGCGTCTTCATCTAGCTTATCGTTCTCCTTTGTTGTCACAGTACACGTGCTGTCAGACATCAAGGAGGGATGAATGTGTAATACTTGGTCTGTAAAGCCTCTGACTATTTTGGGTAGGTGCTGAGCTTGTCTGCTTTTAATCAATGTGACAGTTTCAGATTTGTTGTTCTGGTAAGCTTTGAGGTAAAGCCTCAGGCCCCTGATACCATAAAGCTCAGAGAGCAAGCAGGCCAGGGCTCGAGTTATTTCCAACAGCACGCCAGTCGCACCTTGCGGATGAAGGTGTTGCTTCCCTTCCAGCAAAGCGGTGCAGCGAGCAAAAATCTCCTCACAGCCTTGCCCTCCGCTCTGGAGGAGAGACTCCATTTTGAAAATTGTGGCTGACAGATTGTTGGGGCAGAGCGTGGACAGAAACACAGCTGCAATACCTTTATTAAGACCCTCAGTGGGCGGGCTGTCTGTGTGGCCATCGAGCCAACCTTCTAGAGTAGAGATCACCCCACCCAGGCCAGACTTTAATTTCCGCATGTGGGACACAGTGGAGGCGGCGTGAGTCCTGAAAGCAGACATGTAGAGAGAGGTCGCCCTCCCCAGCTCTCCAGCCTCGAGGAACTTGTCTCCTTCCACACACAGCTCTAAAACACCGACTCCAGGCCGAACCAGAGCCGTCATGATCAGGCAACAGGCCCGCTCTACCTGCTATTCTCTCTTCTTCTGTTCAGTGAGGGCAACACTGACGTCACCTGATGACTGAAAAACAGGACAGAGACATGGAAAAATTTGGTATTTTGGGATGTATTTTTTCCACTGCTGATGTAGACCAGTTTTTGTGACATTTCTGCTTATAGATGCATCTTTCCATTTGACAGTGTGATAATGTTCAGAGTCACTTTTAACCAAGCATGTTTGTTTATTAAATATTATTCAATTCAATCATATATATTCCTTTACAGACACCAGGATTCTGTTGCTAATATTTAAACATTTGTGTTACAGTGTTGAGTGTAGTGAGAAATTATTGTTACAATTCCTTTTTGGGAACACAAATTAAAGGACATCAACATTTAGTGCAGTGTCTGGTTTCCTCTGGTTGAGCTGTGTCACTCAGCTACACTTGAACAAAACCGAACTAAAGCCGTGACTTTTCTTTCAATAAAAAGAAAGGACTCACCGATATGTACGGTCGGTGTTAGAGACTAACCGAGCAGACACCCGGGCCCCATCTTTGTAATTCAATAGCTCTAGACTCGGAGTTGCCAGGACAACACGGTGTGTCGGCTCGTGCGCAAACAAAAGCTGCAGGAAACTTTTTCTGCTTTTTTTTCTGGTCCGAGCAGGTGGAGAGACGCAGACTGAGAGAAAAAAAAACTACTCTTCTCACCGTGGACTCCTCTCCGCTCGTCTCTGTGGACGACTCGCGCAGGTCCGGTTGCCAGTGGAAACCACAAACGCTCGCGCTCACAATCACAGGCCCACGCCGCGGGACGGGGCGCACGCGCGCGTCACAATGTTCGCATCCGCGTCAGGTTAAATCTGCGGTGGCATCTCGTCCTGTACGCGAGTTTCTAGGAATGGCGAAGAGGCGAGAAAAGGTTTTTGAACGAGAAAAGAAAAATGTTTGTCGTGTTTGCGTCTCCGGTCGAGCGTCAGCATGGCAACGCGGGGGGAAATTTGTTGACTGTTTTAAAAGTCTCCCGCAACTAGCAGTTGAAAAAAAGACTTCATCTTACCAGAAGTTACACCTGGCAGCATATCGACGATCAAAACAAAGTAACGATAACGTGGAAGTTGTTGAGGATGTAATTCAGACCAGACGACAGACTTTGAGATGTCTGTGAACATTTGGGGAAATAATTCTAAAAAGTCTCTTTGTATCGGGTCCAAGCTTTTTCTATCCGGGGAATATGGACAATGTAGGACAGCTGTTCTTTGTGCCGAAGCAGAATTTGCAATTCATGAGATTGGTCTAATCCACCTCAAGAATAAAAGCTGCTCGAGCACCCTGCCTGCATCTTCTTTGTGCGAGGTCCTTTTTCCTGCAACCTGCACACCAGCTGCTCTTTAAAGATCCGGCCAATACTCCCACCTTGTGGCCAAAGGTTTTATTCATGACATGCTGTATCATTACACTTGTCTGAGGCTCTTACAATACATTGGGATAAAATCCCTAACGCTGACACTTTCTGTATGATAATCCGCTCATTGAGCTTTGTAACAAAACATAAAGCATCCATAAGTCGTTTCAGAAAATGAAAAATGATCATATATAGGATATATACACAAATATGTCTCAAAGACCCAGGCCAAAGCCTAGATTCATATAAAAACAGTCATTAATAAATTCCACTAAGTGGAAAGTCCAACTCTTTTACTGTAAGTAAATGAATTGACATAAAAACTCTCAAAGTGAGATACCCCAACCCCACAACAGGAAGCCATCAGGTTGGACGGAATATGTGTGGTAAGGAAAAACCCAGCCTTCTGCATACTGACACCATTTAGTTGCAGGAAACTGAAAATCAGACGTCCTGTGGGGATTTCACTTTTCTTCCTTTGCGAGTGTTCGCAACAAAAGTCAGCGGCTGAGTTATTACACCGGACTAGTTCCACGCTGAAAAAAAGTCGCGCACCAACTTATCGAGGTTTAAACTCAAACGAGTCACTTTTCTCCTTTCTCAGCACTTTATGTTTACCTGTCACACACATACACTCACAGAGATACACACATTTGTTTTTGAAATTCAACTCTGCTGCAAAACCACAACTTCACATTGTTGGCCTTTAAGAGATGTAACACAGGAACCTGGAGGTTTAAGTGGTATGTTTTGATACTATGTCTAATGAAGTGGGATTTCCCTAAGTCAATTATTACTAGAGTTCAGCCTGAGCATTCATAGGTTGAGATGTCCTGTTCCAAAAAGCAGATGTTGTTGCTGCTGTTGTCACAAGCACTTTAACTCTCAGTTTCTAAGAAAAACAAAGTTCAGCTCAATAAAGAATCAAGACAGGAAACACTAGACTCTTATCTTAAGGGCTTTGATTTTGATTATATTTGCCCATTAAAAGAAGTACAAAAATGGGAAGTGCTCCAAGTGAGCCGCTCATAATCTCCACGGTGCTCTCTAATCCCATTTCACTCTCAGCTGGATTGTAATATACATCAGCACCGCTCAGTGTGGGTTATTTGCGACATTATTGCTGTTTGCTATAGTTGTGCCATGTACTGTAGCAGCCACAGTGAGAAACGCTCTTTTCAGAAACATGATGTCTCGTGCACTAGTGTCCAAGGCTGAAGCACTGATGTCTCTCATTGTGTGATTATTTTTGCGTCCCCGGGTGCAGCCTCAGGTGTCTTGCCTCTCCCCACTGAGTTCAGGGTCTGCCTGACTCCTGCAGACCATGACACCTTGCGTCAGTTCAGGCCTCCACTGCATCTTCTCCAGGCTTTCCTGCAGCAGCTGGGCACAGCCGGACAAATCCATGTACTGCAGGGCTGAGAACACATCGTTCAGGTTGGCGGTGGAGCGCTGGCTCCACAGCCTCAGCATCTGGTATTGCTTCTCCATGGAGCCTTGGCCCAGGCCGGCCTCCAGCTCCACCCGCTCCAGCTGCTGATCAGCCACCGAGAGCAGACGCAAGAACTCCTTCCACCTACGCAAGGGCACCTCCTTTATAATGGCGTAGAGGACGATGGCCGGCCACTGCTCCGCTGGCTCATCTTGTCTGGCGGCTGGAAGGAGAGAATCACAGACAACGGGACACTGGAGGTGCAAAGTTCATGCTCTGCCGTGGCAAAAGGTTAGCTGCAAGAGCGTGCTATCTGTCCAATGTGCAGACAAAAGCAAGATAAAGATGTGTGCGTTTGAGTGTCTTAGGTTTTCCCTTTGTGATTCAGTTTGCAGCTCTGTGTTTCAGACTGTTCTGTTCTTTTGCTAACTTAAAGGTCATCAAGATACAGAAACCACACACACATTCAGGCATAGCGTGTCGGGAGAGCTGCCCTGCACACAAAACATTCCTCACAAAATGTTTCAGGTGCTCTTAAAGGATAAATGTTATTGTTAATTAACTTATCCTACCAACTTTTGCATACGTTACAAAAGTATGGTATATCTTATTCCTCTGTGCCACTAAGGTGTTAAAACGACTGTTTCCAGTGGGCGACATGTTTCTTCTTTAGTCACTGTTAGTGATTCACCCTGTTTGATTAACATTAGCTAAAAACTGCAGTTGTATTAAATGCTCTTTTTTTTTTTTTAGATTGACATCTATTTACCCTGTTGGAACGACTCAGTTTGAGTCCTAAAGACAAGGTGGTTAAGCTGGAAATGACAAATGACGGACTAACACATTGTTGGTTTTGATCTACACATGGGATGCGATGACATTAAGGAAATGTAGAACAGTGATAGGCTTGTCCTGTGACGATTTTTTCGGTGGGGATTTTCTGAAACAGGATACTGAATCACACCAGAGGAAAGATGCTACCTGTGGAAAGATTCATGATTCTTAACGTCCTCTCGTGCAGGGATGCATTTTTGTTATGATGTGTCCACCTAATAAAATTCCCCAGCATTCACCATAAAGTAAAAGGTGAAGCTGACGATCATCCTTGCCAGTTTATAAAAGGCAACACAAAACATGTTGTAATCCTCACCACGGTGGCAACAGAGGCACCGTCACAAGGGGTTTTCAGCTCTGCCACAAATGCCAGACAAAACAACATGACATCACTAATGACTGGAAATAAAGCTGTGTGAGGTTGTCCTACGAACTTTGATGAAAGAATATTTTTTCAGAACTGTATTTCAGAAGTTTGGCAAACTTTCTTTATCTCAACATATCTATATCAAGAGGGCGTCATTAATCCCCTGTAATTAGTTTAAATATATTCAGATCAAGCTGAGGTAAAACAAAAAAGCAGTAGAAAGTCTATGTGGTCTCATCAGCTACTCACGGGGTATTCTATAAATAACAGATGTTGATCATTTCAAGAGGAGTTCAAACGCGACATACAAGGATGCAAATTGCTCACTGACATGCAGTCACTATCTGATCTGCCATTTCCCCTGATGTTGAACTGTTGCGAAACAGCAAAGGCGTCCTGTTTCCCAGCTTCCACCTCCACACTGTGAGCCAGTTGACCGATGAGCGATAAACAGTGTGCTGAACAAGAAAGGCAGCGAGCGTGAAAACACTGCAGCTCGAGATAGAAAACCACATCAGGGGCCAGATGGGTGGGTTCCTCAAAAGACGTGACATACTACCTTTCTACCACACAGTCTTTGAATATGCAAGCGCCCACTCTGCTGAGGTGTCCTTGAGCAAAACACTAAATGCTTAACCGGTGATAATTAGAGACCACATAATAGTACTTCAAATGCAAATACTGCCACTCTAACATCGATGCTGGGATCTGTAGTTCATTTGCAGTTTTTGCTGACCAGCTCTCTCTGCACCTGAATCAGCCCTCTTGCAAGGTCTAAATATTATAAATGAAAGCACAGCAAAGATTACACGTCTAAGTGGTTCAAGAGGAAAAAAGTCTGTAATACATTTTCACACACCGTTTCTGTAGTTTTCCTCGTTAAGTTGCTGATTCATCATGACCATTATTGTGACAACTTCGTGAGAGAACCACAAGACTGGAAATGGAACTTCTCTATGAAACACTGTGATCTTAATATGTACAAATAACAATCACTTCTTGAACAATGCAATGAGTCATGGTGAGTCGACATGTCTTCTAATATGCAGACCAGTGGCTTCGCTTCCACTTATTTGGAATTTGGTGTTGACACATCTCTCTGAGTTATTATTATGTGTCTGATATCAGAAAGCTCACCGTCTCACGTTTATGTTATACGCTTTTGTATAGCTAATTTCTAATATGTCTAAATAGGCTTTCTGAGGTCTTGGCTGAAAATGAATCTGACACTTTTCCTCCTACTGATCTTTTTAAATAGGCTTTGTGGTAAGTTGTCCCTCCTTCTTTCAAATTCTCTTTTTGTCTAATGCAGTTCCACTTACCATAAAAACATGAACCATAAAAAATACAGTTTCTTAAAGACTCATGACTCTATATCCGACCAGTTTCACAGTTGCAGAGAAAGTGCTTTTTTCACTTTCAGGAGGCAAAGTGTCTCTTTGATAATATGATTCTGACTTCACAGTCCCAAACCTTTCCTTGCTCATGGGCTGATGATTTGATGAAGTTGCCTTCGCTTTCCATCTTTATTATAATTCCATTACTGTCGTCACATTATTTTAGTAAAGAGTGAAGGAAAAACAAATTTTTCTTTCATAGACAACAAAGATGTTATATAGTTTTACAAAAAAAAAAGTAAATTGCATGATATTCTACACATAAATATCCCTGATGTGTTTATGAAGTTGTTGCCCCTACAGGCTGTAGCCGAGTACTAAACACTGCGTCTTACCTTTGTGTTCACCGCCTGGTTGTAGTGGACTGCTATGGGCCAGATGTTCTGGTGTGACTGGACTCTGACTGAGCGTCATCATGGGATTCTCAGTTATGTTCAATGTCTTGGAAGGACAAAAAGAAAATGGAGGTAAAAATCAAGAAATACAGTGATGGGTGAAATTGTTCAGCCTCTTTATGATCTATTAAAGCCACAGTTCAGTTGAACTACAAATCATGACCAGTGGGTCACCTTTTCTCTAATCAACCTTTACATGATTTTGTTTTTCTTGTTTCTTTCCTTGCACGGCCCTGTGGCTGTCTACCTATAGTGCTGCTCCGACAGATCCCTATCTCAATAAAACACAGAATACATGAAATGGAGCACAAACCAGTGTGGTTGGGCCGCTGCCTCGATGACTGCGTTGTTCTGTTACGAGGAAAAGCAGATATTATCAGTGCTGCTTAAACCTGTGCAGTTGTGAAAGACCGTTTAGAAAAAAGAAAATCTGTGAGGACACATTTAGCTTGTTAGTGGAAATAGGTTCGGTGGTGGGAAATGTCATTTAAACGTGTACTTTTCATGAATACTTTAACTGTGTACATCCTGGATTTTTATGAAGACTGAAACTAAGTGGTGATAACTATCAAAACTAGTGTGCACCATGTTACTGTCAGTGGTGGAAAAAGCACGGAGATCCTTGTGCAAGAAAGATCGCAATGCAAAAACACTCCACTCTGAACACTACAGAGGTATATATAAGTAAAGGAGTATTAACAGCAAAATATATGGACAGTACTTGAATAAACGTGCTTATCTACATTGCACCGCTGGTTTACCATTGAGTTTGAGTTCCTCGGCAGGCAGCTCCGGATCTTTATTCTCTCCCCAGCAGGGACAACTGTCTGGGTACCTGAGCTGGCTCCTGGTGAAGAACAGGAGCCAAAAGAGCGCCAGAAGTGCCACCATAACTCCGATGATTATCAGCCAGGGCATTTGGTTCGCTGCCGTGGACACAAAGAAACACTGACATCCTTCCACCACTTATCACAAGCAATCTTGTACATAAAGCTGAAAGAAAACATGAATTGCCCTCCAGATACTTCAAAGCCGACCACGCGTGATTAGGAAAACATGGGGCTGTGTAAATCATCAACAGCTAATGTGAGAGTTAAGAGGTGTGAGTCATAAAACTGTAAAATTACAGTAGTGTTGAAATACAGAATATAATCAAGACACACTAACCAGGTGGAGTTGTACTAAGATCGCTCGTCTTAGTGCTGCTTGACACCGGGGTTGTTGTAGTTGTGGTTATCGACATTATTGATTTAGTTGTAAATGTATTTGCAGGTGGGGTTGTTATTACTGTACAATAGTTTCTGCAATCCACGACATCCAGACACTCCCTCCTGAAAAACAGAAAAGACAGCAGGATACACTGCATATTTACCGGTGACATAAAAGATAAGTTCACCTCTTTTTAAGTCTAAGAATGGCAGTCACGTGTTGAAACACGTCTAAGTCTAATGAGATTTCAGTGTTGGGAGACAGTCCCTGTTCAGTGTAAAAGAAAAAAATGATGAAAAGATTCCCACTGTTCCCACTGATTAGCCTAACTTGGACAGCTAAGGCCCCATAGGAGACTGAGGTCAAATTTTGAACACATTTTTACCCAGAGAGAGAAGAGAAAGAGATCTTCAAAGGGCCAGCACCAACAGTACAGCAAGCAAAAACTAAAACTAACTTGTTTTAACCCTCTGATGCATAAATCATAAAAGCCTTGGACAAGATTTTTTGAGGCCAATGCATTAAAGAGAACGTTCCTTCTCAGTAGCTGTCCACTGGAGTGACCACTATGCACCAGAGGGTTAATACTGACTTGAAACATATCCTAAATGTGTTTTTTAAAAAAAGGCAAAAAAGCAATCTTGTGTGCGTGCTAACAATCATCCAAAGTCGACCCTCTACATCTTGAGAGAACTGCCTATGTGTTCAGGCATCCGCAGTCACGCTGTTCAGAGCAGGTAGTACGGGGCCTCAGGAAAACCACAGGAACTGGGTGTCTTAAATAAAAGCAAAATCTACAACTGAATCCCACAAGTTTCTTCCACTCTTATGAGAACGCGACACGCCCTCAAGATGAAATCATGCCAAGTTTGATTTGAGAGTGGATATGCATTTTAGGTCAACATTAAAAGGCAGATAAAAGATTAGAAAAGAGCTGCATTTTTGCAGAAATAGAAGCAGAAAATAGAGAAAAAAGTATTGCTTGAAAAACAGACTGAATCGACTACTACAGAGGAAAATATACACAGAACATAGAAGTCATAAAAGCAAAAGCATTCAGAGGTGCTGGGTTTTTATCTTTCATACTCTTAAGATCTCCCACCTTTGGCAAAACTGGCACTTTCCTTTGTGGTTAGGATCAGTACTCACTGAAAAAGAAAATAGTGAAGGTAGGGTACTGATGTAGCATGCCTTCCTTTTGAGATTCTTCATATTATACTGAATAAGTAAATAAATTAATCAATATGGCAGATGTGAATACTATCCCAAAGCTTTATTTCCCTCTAACTTCACTTACCTTTACAAGACTGGCAATTGCACGGGCTGCATGTCCTAATGCTGGGGTCATCGCTGTCACTGTAGTATCCCTTTTTACATTTACATACAGTATCACTGCTAATGTTGCAGGGTGATATCAGTACCTCATTAACTGTGGGACAAATGAAAACAGCGTATCAATCCACAGCACGGACAGAAGGTGGCACAGGATTTCATGCCGTACATTAAAATCAGGAATGTATCCTTCCAGGATTACTTTTGTGAATTGCTTCAATTGGAACCAAATTTCTTAATTTTAGTCAAAAAAAAGTCTTGCTAAAACCTGATAAAGGACACAAGTTCTCTAATCTTAGACATGCAGCCTCATCCTGCTACTTGTGAGACAGATTTATTTCATCACTGTTTAAACTTCCTAAATACAAAATTTCATTCATTTATGTCTGTGGGAAACGGCAGTCTAATTAATTATTACATCATAAGCTTATCCAATAGTATAGTAGTATTTCAACAAGATACTTACTTTTACACGGCGCACACCTGTTGCATTTATCTGACTTGTTTTCTATAGCTGTGAATGTGTTATTTTTGCATTTATCACACATACACAGAGCCGCTTCACCACTGCAGTCACCAACTTTATAATATCCTGGGAAATGGTAGACGAAAGAAAGGAGAAAGGATTAACGCAACAGTTCCAAAATAAACCTACAAAATACAGCCAACACCTGCAGTTCTTCACCACGACTTACCAGGTGGGCAGTTCTTATAACATGAAGTGTTGCTTTGCCCTGTCACCTGGCCGTAACACCATCCAGTGGAGAGGAAGCCAAGTATCAGATGAAAAACCTGAAAGGAGACAAAGACTGACCATCTGAAAATATGGAAAGAAGCTCACAGGCTGCCGTACAAAAGGACTGCTGCTGTGCAAACATGGTCCAGTACAACTTAACTCGCCTTGACTTTTAATATTGATAACACGGAAGACATCGGGCTATTAAATGTGCATATTCAAATATTTTAGAGAATTTTAGCAGCATAGGATGTGTTTGCACTGATTCACTCACTTCACACAAGCTGATGTCCATCTCATATGTAAATGTCTTTATTATGAAAGAATAAAATAAAAGAGTGAGAGAGGTATATTACCTCATAATATCATACACATTCATTTAAATGTAAAAAGTAGAAAAGGTCAGATTTGATGCGTTGATGCGAGCTGCTCCATCCTCCGGCCTTTGAGTGTCAGAACGGCAGAAGCTATTGCTTAGTTAGCGACGACCTTAAACCCCTCGGGGAGCCGCCAGAACAGAGGATTAGGATCGATAACTGTGCCACATACATTTGAAAGGGCGTTGAAAAGCCTCCATCCGAACATGCGGCTGCACTTGTCTGTATTAGATGCCCAAGGTAAACAACTCTGCCTCTCAAAACAAAGATTTTGCAATTTAGCTGCTGTTCAGATGGAGCAGCACTGACGCATACTGATGAGGAGTGAATAACACCATTGCTCAGTGTAACCAGGCGGCAGGATTGTACTCATAGGGGGAATTTTTTCATCCACCTCCTGCTGGACCTGAAACCACAGTTTACAGATGGCCGCTTGATAATAATACATATGAGCCATTCACCTTGCTTTTGCCTTGAAAAGCGACTTTGGTATAAGTATTGGCATTATCTTTAAAAAATAATTATAAACATCTCGACATTGTCACAGTCGTGGAGTTACATCTGCCAGGGGATTGATACGGTGCTAAACAAATCTCACATCTTTGGTCAATGACATCCCTGCATACATCAAACTTTATTCGCCAATAAACCGATGAGTAGGTTGACAAAAAAAAAAAATGTCTTTCAAGATAGTACAGTGGATGTCTTTGGACTGTTGATCGAACCATGACTCACATCTGAGGACGTTACGTTGGATTCTTGGAAATTGTGACAGAGGTTAATTTGCTGACTGAGAGACCACAAGATCAATCATGAAAAAATAATGGGTAGAATAAACAGTAATCTACTGTGGGTGTCTGGGCAAATGAATGCACAGACTTTGTCAGCAGCAGATTTTTGTGAGACCACGACAAACTGCGACACCCACCTTCATTCATCCACATGTAACCTCTGTTTTGCAGCGACTAACAATAATGCGCAAATTGTTGAGCCTTGAATTGGAGAAACCACAACAGTGATCATTTATCACAGTACTCAGTATAGCTGGTGGCGGATTAACCCACGGAGTTGCCGGTACTTTAATGTCATTCACACTCACCCAGGAAAATACAGAAGAGAAGTTCTCCAAAAACTGTGCTCATTTAAAATGAGAACAAATCACCTCAACCAACTTAATCCGGCAGCTGCCGAGACACACTTTATGTCTGTTGGGTCACTTTCATCATAACAGCAGCACACCTGTTTCTGACGGCGACGGTCGAAATAAAACCTCCACGCTGGATTACTTACCGAAACAAAGTCCATGTTGGAAGAGCAGACCGCGAGGAAGTGAAACGATCAATCTGAGGTGAGTCTTCTCACAGTATATCACCAGGCGAGGACATCACCAAGTCTACCGACAGGATGAGGCATCGCGACTTCGGGTAGGTTCCCCTTAAAGCTGAGTCAAATCATTCGTTAAAGGAGGACTGCGTTTTTCTGTCAGTGCGTGTGTGTGTTTGCGTGAGTGTATTTGTGGGTCAGAGAGAGCTGTCAGTTCTCTGGAGCCTTCAGAGAAGTGGTACAAGAAACAGGAAACGCAGTCTGATCACGTAACTGCCCCCGCACACGCCGCGGCACAACTGTCAGTGGCGACGTCAGCACACGATTTCCTCGGACTGACTGTTACCCATAGTTCCACCGAAGTTCTGTGGTAAATAATGTGGTTCAGACTCATGCATAAGGGCAGGTTCATGAGCTGGTATGCGGGGCTTCGGTGTAGGCTGCCCTTAACACTCAAGAAGAGGAACTAAGTCGGATTGTTAGGTAGACTCAGAAACATCAACTTAAGACAAGGATAACATGGTGTCGGGTACAAATAGGATTCAAAACACTGATGATATGACGCACAAGAAGGCCACATACATTACATGAGGAATAGGTAAAAGCTTCTTCACCTACCCAACAAAAAGTGATTGGTTATTAGGCCAAACGGCATCAAGGCATAAAAGTTCAAACAAGGTTGAACGAGGTTGAAGAGCGAACCTTTTCAGATGTCAAAGATAAAAAAAGAAGAAAAAAAACATTATTTCATTCGTCTCGACGTGATTTCAGGGAGCAAATTTCAATGCGGTGCAAATCCGAGGCATTAAATGTTTCTGCTTCGTGGAGAAATACGGTCACTGGGACGCTGCTGTCGGCTCAGAGCTTTCAGTATGTGACCTAAATATCTACAAACTTTCACTTTTAAACAAAACTCAACAACATCCAGGTTTGCGTACGAGGGGACGATGCTTTGATTTCAGGGGCTGTTTGTGCATCCTGAATCAGTTATTAAATGCCTCCAGAGCATTTGCTTGGCTTGCTTATGGTGTCTATTGTATTATTATTTTGTGATATTTTTTTAAATGCTACCTTTGTGGAATAAAAAGATCTAAGCTTTATCTGGTTAAATAAAGAAAATGATGAAAAAACTGTTTTTATGACCTGCAAATAATCATAAATAAGCAACAGGGGCATTTAACTTCTGGAACATTTTGTAGTTGCTTTTTTTTTTTACCTCACTTTATCTATCTGTCTGGGCAAACCCTTTCGTGTATAAAATTTCACATGAAACACGTGTAGATGAAAATGAGTTCATAAAATATGATGCACGGCTGCAGAGAGACTTTTTTTTTTCTTCTTTAATCACTATTTCTTCTGATATTTGGTCCTTCTGAGCATCAACTGTTCCACTGAAATGAAATTATGAAGGGAGTGCTTTAATTTGTAGCGCAGGATTTTTTTTGTTTTGCACTGTGGCGCTGCTATTTCAGTATTTTGAGTACTATTTCCCACCCCCTGATGGCCAAATCCAACCCAAAACACACACACACACACACACACACACACACAGGGATCACGTTGTTAGATGCACCATACACGCGCTGTCCATTAAACGCGATTAAGTGGGTCATCGCGTTTTAAAAAAAAAAAAAGGAAAAGAAAAGAGAAAAGAAAAAGAAAACAGAGGCAGGGCAGCATCATCAGTGTCTCCCTCCGTGTGTGCACCGCACTGAGCCCGCAGCGGCACCCAGAAGTGAACAAAGCGACCCGGAAGCGGTGGTCCGACTGGAGGCAGGCAGCGAGAACATCAACCTTTTTTTTTATATATATTATTGCTGCACTCGCAGGACAATATCTGCAATCAGGACACAAGGTATTTGTGCATGTCTCTTTACGCGTCCCCGCCGCTGCGCGTTTTCCCCCGCAGCCTCCCGAAAATGCGCGCATCGTGCGGCGGAGAAAAAAACGCAGCCGCCGTCCTTTGATTCGTCCAAAAGTTGCAGAATGTGGGGGTGAAAAAAAGGCAGCCCCGGAGAAAAAAAAAGTGAAATGTGTTAAAGGCGGCTGCGGGCGTGCTGAGGGGGGAGCGGGCTGCTTCGTGTTGACCTCCCCGCCTCGGTGCGCCTCTTTTTTTAATCGGCGTGCC
The DNA here is from genome assembly GCA_028564955.1 of Terapon puta. Classification (NCBI taxonomy): domain Eukaryota; kingdom Metazoa; phylum Chordata; class Actinopteri; order Centrarchiformes; family Terapontidae; genus Terapon; species Terapon puta. Next base: position 8,082,937 of record JAOXYL010000050.1, on the reverse strand, counting down.
GCTTCGGCTCGACCCGCATCTTGTCCGTTTCCGTGCTTTTTTTTTTTTCTGGCGTGGTTGTTGTAGGAAGTGTCAGTTTTTTTAAGAGGTGGGGAGGCCGGGCTATTCAAACCTGCAATTCGCCGTAAACAATCCTTCATGCCTTTGACATGATAAACACACCTTTGTGTCCGCCCCCCCCCCCCTCTCCTCTTTCTCCCCCGACAGCCGCCACAACATGTTCACGATCCTAATTTTTTGGGGGGGTCTGCAGAATATGGCGTCCCGCCTTATAAAAATAAGGCTGCCATTTTTGTTTCCCTTTTGTCTGGAAATGTTTAAAGAGGGCTGTCTGAGTGTGTCTGGAGCTCGCCGGGAGGGTCTCCGCGAAAAACCTCCGTCGGTCCGAGGCCGGAGATGCTCGGGGGGGGGGCGACATGTCCGAAAAGTCAAAGAAAGGAAAGTTTTTTTTTTTTTTTTTAGTTTTGGGTTTTTCTTTTTCACCTCGCTGCGTTGGTCTGGATTTTTTTAAAGCGACGTCCCCCTCTTCTGCTGTTTTTAGGCACTCTGTGTCAGACAAAAGGAGCTAAATGTCCCGGCTAAGCTAAAGCTCCGTCAGGCTAATGTCTTTATGTTTTTACAGGCATTTACAGGTTTTAGTGACACTTTGGTTCACTGAAGGCCTCAGTCACACACACACACACACACACACACACGTGAATGTAGCTACGCTGTTTGAAATGAAGCGTCTTTATCACGATGATGACTATTTTTATGAATTAGTTTATTTTACTTCAAGGTTGATTCAGGTCCTTAAATAACCAGAAAAAAAATAGTTCAGATGAGACCTGAACTGGCAGAGTCCGGATTCCTCAGTGGATGTTTTCATTCATGATAACTGTCACCATGACAACAGACCCCCCCACACCCCTCGTGCTGAGGAAGACCATGAGATGTGGATGAAAGCTAGAAACAAATTGTAGTCAGTGACCCTTGAGTTTTTGCTTTCAAGGTCACAAATTGATATTTTAACAACCGGCCTTAAAAACGTTTAATTATCTTCAGTTTGTTTTCATAAAGTCTTTTCACACACACCTGCCTGCACGGGAAGGTGTGTGTGTGTAAATCCACTTCATCTCCTTTTTGCTCACCTACCATTAAAAAAGGAAAATAGCCTCGGTTTATGTCAGAAAAAGATGGAAATGAGAAGAAATGTCTGATAATCCAAGTCCCTCAAAAATACGAGGCCATATACAGTCTGATTGTGCCACCTATGTGAATAAAATAATTTGATTAAACCTAGAATAGTGCGTGCAGAGCTGGATGAAAGTGAAAGTAGTGAAATGAATCTGGTTTGCAGGCGGCAAAGGAAAATGCTGAACTTTACTACAGAACATGAAACCTGTTGGTTCCTTGTGGTTAAAGGTTCAGTGTTTTCCTCTTCAGAGTGAGTCAGTCGGGCTGTCACATTAACGCGCTTTTTGCTCGCTCTCGTTCAGTTTTAAAAACAATCCGGTGATCCGGTGTCTGAGTGACGCCGACACAGACAGCAGCTCACCAGTACCAAGTAACCCGACTGACTAATGTGACTAAAATAAATGTTGTTGGTTTCAGGATGGCAGAGCCTCGATTTAACAACCCGTATTTCTGGCCCCCGCCTCCATCCATGCCCGGCCAGGTAAGTCCACTCGTAACATGCAGTCACTGTGACATTTCCACCTTTAATGGTCGTTTGTGTCCATGTGTGAATGTCTTCTCAGCCGTGCAGCACCAGTTAGTGAAACAAACTCTTAAAGTGACGGTCTTTCACAGTTTAAAAAAAAAAAAAATTGTTCTGTGTGCTGCTCAGCGTTTTCTCTCCTGGCGTGTGTTGCTGGGCCGTGAATGACGTTCACACACGGTGGCTGTTTTCTGTTGAGCATGACCCGTTAACCCTTTCAGCTGGATAACCTGGTGCTCATTAACAAGATCAAGGAGCAGCTAATGGCCGAGAAGATCCGACCCCTGCACCTGCCGCCTACCTCCACCCCGTCCCAGCAGCCTCTGCTGGTGCCCACCTCGTCCCCGGACAGCGGCGCTCAGCACGGCATGCCGGTGCCGAAGCCGCAGCAGGTACCGGGCCACCACCCGCAGGGCTCTGGACAGCCGGACATCGCTCTGCACGCCCGCCCCGCCTCCAGCTCTGGACCAGGTACGGCCTTCACTTCTTCACCAGGCACAGGCAGTAAACTACAATACAGCACCGTCAGTAGTATCGAGTATCAAAATCAAGACGGTACATGTTGGCATTGAGTGCTGGTTATGATTTTTAGTCTTGTTTACTTAATTTTTTTATATTTTCTGTTGTAATCAGCTTTGTTTTATTGAGGAAAAGTACTTTAAAGTCTGTTTCTGTCAAGACATTATTAAATAGATATATTTTGCACCTTGTCAAAATAAAAAATATTAATTAATTGAAATTATTTGGGTATTGATACCAAACCTCAGCTATTATACAGACACGGGTATCAAAAAGTGTAAACTTATCTCCGGCACTTATTAATTCTCTACGGTGAAGTTAATGAGATGTCTGACACCGTGTGACACAGTCTGTCCATATCAAGATATAATTTACTGTTCCGTGATTAAAATGCCATCACCTGACAATTTCCAGAGGGAAATATGGACGACAAGTCGGCAGTGAAGTCCAAAGGATTGTGGGAGGACTGGCACATGAGACAGCTGAGCGAGCAGCCTGGCCGGGTCAACCATCGCTCAGGTACCGCAGTCACTTTGTCTCTGTGGTCTGCTGACACGGGGGAAATGTCAGAAAATCAGCCTCTGGTGTCGTTTAAATCGCCAGCAGTCATTGTTGATTAATTGTGTCACTGAGGTACACAAACGCACACAATGAAGAAAATATTCTAGTTGGTAATTTAGTTACCCAGCATTCAGTGTTGGATTCAGACAGGCGGGGTGCTGTTCAGTTGAAAGGTGTGCAGAAAATCAATTGAGACACTTTATTAAAAAGTTCCTGAGGCTTAAAGTGAGAAAATATACAGACAGACTGTATTGTGCAGGCTGAGCAGTGCAGCAGCATTTAGAGATTTTTCCTACTTTTCTGGGCTGATGTTTTTTTTTTAACTCATTTCTGTTGAGTAAAAATAGTTGACGTTTGAAACTTAGTTAAGGGGTGTAACACATGTGACACTAACAAAAGTGAATACAGCCTTGATTCACCGTGATGTTTTAGGACTCGGCTAAGTGATTTTTAAAAATGAATGGAAACCAGTGGCTCTTTGGGGAATAAAAGAAAATGTATATTTAAAATCTAAACAACAAGATGTGGTTATTCAAATAATAAGAAGTCTCTCAAGTTATGCTGGGTTTAATAGGTGTCTGAATCAAAATAGTTCTGGGTTTCACTTTCGCAGGTCTGGCTCCTTCATCCCGACCCGACAGCCACAGCACCTCAGACGCCCTGACCCCCACAACTCCAACCTCCAGCAGCCAGAACCGCCTGGGCGGCGCCCCCTCTGTGAACATCATCTCTGGGCTGGCTAGCGGTCCCGGCATGGACCACATGAAAGCCGGTGGCCTGGCCGGACTGTTGGGCCCCCCACCCAAGGCACCCCGGGGACGGAAGAAGATCAAAGCTGAAAACCCATCTGGTCCTCTGCTGGTGGTGCCCTACCCCATCCTGGCTGACCAAGGCTGTGTCACTGTAGCACCCAAAGAGGGCAAAACCTACAGGTTGGACACAGGAAGCTGCTACTGTTCACTCACATGAGGGGAGGGTGTTTTCTTTCAGCACTGGCCTGCAAAGCCATTTTCACAGATTTAATTGTGGTGTGCAAAAAATCAATAGGCATTTGTTCGAGGCAAATTTGGCCGCAGCTGATTGAGATGTGCTCCTCCACACGGAGACGTCAATATGAACCCATGTTGCACCTGAGTGGGTGGATGCTTCACACAGTGGTCTGTTCATTGATCTTTTCCTCCTATTATCTAAAACATGGCACATACTTTTGTGAATTAAGAGTTGTCAGACGCAGTGAGTCACATCATAATCTAAATGTTCTGACTTCCAGCTGCCAGACTTAATTATTTCTTGGTTTTCCACAATAAAACCCTTGATTCAAACTGAGCTTGAAAGACTTGGACTTATGATGTTTATCAGAGTGTAGGTCTGTTGGAATTTAATTGAAATACCAAACTGTTATACAATTCATCAAGAATTAAAACTGTGTGCTCCTGCTACTTTGGACAAAGGTTATGAGTCAGAATTAGTCATTTTTTGCTTCCTTTGTCTTGAAAAGTAACTGAAGTGGTCATTGTACGAGGGCAGCGATGGTTCATCTTTAAAACGTGAATCGCGTTACCTTCCGTCCTCACTTTAAATCTCTATTTCTCGACAAATTTGAACTCAACTTGAACGAAACAGCCCGATCTGATCGTGTCTTTGCATGTCTCTGTCCTTTTTCTTTTTTTTGTCATCCAAGATGCAAAGTGTGCCCGCTCACCTTTTTAACCAAGTCAGAGATGCAGATCCACTCCAAGTCCCACACGGAGGCCAAACCACACAAGTGTCCCCACTGCTCCAAGACGTTCGCCAACGCCTCGTACCTGTCCCAGCACCTCCGCATCCACCTGGGGATCAAACCCTACCACTGCTCCTACTGCGAGAACTCCTTCCGTCAGCTGTCACATCTGCAGCAGCACACCAGGTCGGCCCAGCTGTTCGCGTAAAGCCAGAAAGTTAAGACTGAATTAAAGATAGGCAATTGACACTCAGCTACACTCAAATTTACATCCCTTTACATGTCTGGCTTATTATTTGGGGAATTTTGATCACATTTTTCTTAGTGTTTCACTTTCCGGGCTAGAGATGTCTCTTGTCTTATATTATGTGCATCAATGTGGCGACTTAAAACAAGCTTATACATTTCCTTAACAGAAACAGAAATACATTTCGAGTGATTTAAACCTTTTTTATCCATTTTTTTTTATCTTTCATCACAGAATCCACACTGGCGATAGGCCTTATAAATGTGCTCACCCCGGATGTGAAAAGGCTTTTACCCAGCTGTCTAACCTCCAGGTGAGTAAGCCACACAGCTGAAATCTGCCGCGCTTAAAATGTTACATCAAAACCTGCGACCGCACACCGAGCAGCCGCTTTTCTCTGTAATCAAACCGATTGTCTGCGTTTCTTCCCTGAACAGTCTCACCAGAGGCAGCACAATAAAGACAAGCCGTACAAATGTCCCAACTGCTACCGTGCCTACTCAGACTCTGCATCATTGCAGATCCACTTGTCAGCGCACGCCATCAAAAACGCCAAGGCCTACTGCTGTAGCATGTGTGGCCGGGCATACACCTCAGTGAGTGAACCACCGGTTATCTGCCTCTTGTCTTTGCGCGTGTCTGATTTTTTTTTTTTTCCCCAGTGCGCCTCCAGATGGAGTGTTTGTGTGGCTGATAAGATGATGGCCTTTAATGATACTCATTCTCACTCGCCCTGAAACGAGCAGCATTTCCTGTTTGTGATGTTTAAAATGACTGATCAGTCAACAGAAAATGAATGAATCTGCAAATCTGCAACTCTTTTGAATATAGAGTCATTTTAATGATTTAAATGAAAAAACTAGTTATTTTTTGTTTGCAGCTTTTAAAATATGAATATAGGGTTTTCTTCAGTGATAACAAACTGAATATGCTTAGGTTTGAATGGTTGGTCAGGCAGAAAAAAGTCAGAACCTGGAAAATTGTGATTGGTATTTATTGCTATTTATTTTTTAGTGTTTCCTTACAATTTATATTTACATATTAATTAGTCAAAGAAAATATTTAGCTAATGAGCCACTGCAGCCCTTGATTTTACCCCATATATTTTTAGTTTTTCTGAAGACAAGATTGGTGTGTTGGGTTTAATTTCTAACAAACACACATCTAGCAAGGGACTCAGCTGAAATCAGCTGCTGTAAAAATTTGGTTTAAGTCTGAACAGCAACATCGTCCAGTCCAGAGACATACCCTTTGTTCTTGGCTTTGTTCTTCTGTTGCAGGACAAAACTGCATATTGTTTGATAAAATGTTTTCTTTAGCTCGTCTAAAGGCAAAATTATTATTATTTCATATGTGAACAACGAAAAAAGGCCTCAAAATGCCAGCTAGCAGTCATTCAGGAAATTCAACTGTGAAAAGCTGAAAATAAAAACTGGGTTTATTTTAGGCTGCTGTGCTGATCTGTTTAAATGGCAATAATTATTAAATGTGTTTTGGCGTCTTTTTTTTTTTTAGGAGACCTACCTTATGAAGCACATGTCCAAACACACGGTGGTGGAGCACCTAGTGAGCCACCAGTCGCCTCAGAGGACCGAGTCCCCCAGCATCCCCATACGCATCTCCCTCATCTGAGCTCGCCGGCCCCTCGGCAGCAGGTCGGACTCAGAGTCTGTGATAGGCTGGAGCTTATGAGGCCCTGCACCCACAGCCATCTACATAAGGCTTACATTAGCATTATGACAGCTGACATGAGCATTCAGTGCTACATTCAGTACACAGACTGCCTCCATCCATCTCGACACAGGTCGTCTGTCAAAAATGAGCACAGCGTTATTTTGTGAATGTAACAATGAAGCTAGAAGTTATCCGGAGGATGGAGAGGCAAAGAATGTCTTGCGTCAGATTTAATAAGCACTTTCGTAAGCGTCATGTAAACTGCCGGATGCATTGGCCATCAGAAATGTTATAGTTTAGGTTTTTTTCTTTTTCCTCTTCCATGAAATGGGTTTTCCAAAATGTGCCAGATGATATTTGCCCTTATAAAGAATTGAGAAAGTAGTAAAAATGTTTGCTGGGTGTATTCTGGAGACATCCAAAGATAATCTTAAAGCACTTTTAGGCCTTGTGGTTTTGGCTCAAATTGTTTCAATCTTGTCGGATGGAAAATGCCAAAGGGCATTACTTGTGGCAGCTAAGAGTACTGACTGTGTATAAATAACAGTCTTTTTCTGTTACCTTCTTTGTTTTTACTCACATCTTTGTGCAAGTACACATTTACAGGGTCATCTAAATTTGAAAAAAGGCAATCTGTAGATGACAATTTAAACATTTAATGATTGTACAAGGAAGTTGTATTATTGACTTGGGGTGGCAAATAATAGAGCAACATGTAAGGGAAGAAAGATGAATGTTTTTTTTTTTAATTTCCAAAATCTTTCACTCCATATTTGATGTTTTTCACCTTTTTTATGGCACCTTTTTATGATCATGACATATGAGCAAAGAAACACTGCTCTTTCCATTGCATTTCCCTCATGTCCCATTAACTAGTGCCATATACGTGTCATGTTGAGGCTTTAAGAGAAGGCAAATCGTGATCTAGTGTGTGTCGGCGTTCTCTTCTCAGCTAGGCTTTGACCATTATTTTCTGTATCTGAGGTTCAATACGTTGCACATGTATCAGTGCCAGCTCTACTCTTCTCAGCCCTACTCTTAAATACACTTAAGCGGAAATGAAAATTTCACTTGAGTGGTAAATTTTAAACCTAAACATTGGACCAAAATGTGAAGTTACTGTACAGCTACTCTGACCCACTTTAGTTTGTTTAAATCTTTAATAAGCTTTACCCATTTGGAATAAACTGCAGAATAAGTCATATTCCATAGATTTATTTTATGAGTTTAAGTGGAGGTGATGCTTCTCCCTTTTTTCTCCTTAGTATTCTTTTTACTGTACACAGTATTGTTTGTTGTATTTTTACTGTAACTTTAACCTCTGGATGGTACTAATAGGGTACCCTGTATTCTTCAGGGCACTTCAGAAAAGGTGCTACGGTTAGACGTAATGTTTGAGATGGAACTGAGAATAATGTAAAATACATATACAGTATATAGTATGTTTTCAAAAGAATAAAAACTTATTACTCAAGCCACTGGCCTGAAAACAGACATTTACGCCAACAACAGACCCTGCCTCTTCAACTTACTCTCTCTTTTGAGATAATGGGAAAATGTACATGTTGCTGTACTGTAAAACATGTTAATCATTTATAGTACCTATTTTTAAGTTTTCATAAACATGATCTGTTTGGGTTTTGTAAAAGCTTATGTATGAACTTACTGTAATTATTTTAGTCTACCCGTATGTTATTAATATTCATGTTTTATATCAGTTATTTACATGTAAGCCTTAACTGTTTTATCATCCCATTTCCATTACTCTGTATTGTGTTCTGCAGTATTCAGTCGTGTAAACATTTAAATTTTTTTTTCCTTCCGCATGGAGTTCCTGAGCTGTAATCTGTATAACTGTTTAACCCATGTTCTCTATGAAAAGATATTGCGTAGATTTATTACACTTTTTCCTGTCTTGCATTGTGGTTTCATATACAGTTTCTAGACAACTAAATATGCACAGCCAAGACTGAAAAGTTAAACTAAGGTTATCAATGTTTAAAAAAGGAAAAAAAGCTTTGTATCTTTACCTTGTTTAATAAACAGACTGTTATAAATTCATCACCGATTGTTTGGTTAGTACAGAAAAATGTACCTGCCAACGAATCTGAGAGAGAGGAGGAAGCGGAAGAAAGTCAAGCATTTATTTACTCACTTTTATTTATGAAAATATTTTTGTTCCAAAATATATTTACATGGGTACAACAAAAGTCAATGTTTCTTGTCCATTAGATCTCAAGTTATACGTCTGTTGCCAATAGGCTTTTTTTATTCAGTATATTCATGCCGCCGCAGAGATAAAGTTTCATAAACGTTTCATCATTTCAGGCACATTGAACACAAATAGACAATTGTTTCTACAGTGTTTAACACCATTGTTGACACAAAATAATAATAGTGGTATGAGATAGTTAATGTGTATTTTACGTCCATGTCACACACACATACATCACTTTGTCCACACTGCAACTACTTTCTGGTTGGCCGTCCCTGGAGGAAACCAGTGAGGTTGACCGATGTAAAAACAGCTCTGGATGCTTAAAATAGACAAAAATGCTTCAGGAATTCTGTGGCTTTTTCTGACATTTTGGCTGTTTTTTTACAAGCAAAGCTGCACATGGTAAATACTGGAGTGGCTTCAGCTAACAAGCAACAGGAATAACAGATCTTGGAAAGGACCCCAATATTTAGACTGTGTTTACCACTCAGTCTCTTAGTGGACATAAAGTGGGCCCACAATGATAACTGTTGTAAGATAAAAGAATGATTTTGTAAACATGTAAAAATGCTGACGTGTTCTAAGATTTTTTTGACACTGTAAAATCATACAACACCATGGCTGTTTCTTTTTTATTCAAAAAGCATACCATTGATATACTGTCATATCCACCCTTGTATTCCACTGCTACATTTTCCCAAAATGTAAACACATCTCATAAAGTGCTCAGTTTAAACTACTCACATTCAGATCCATCTTGTGAAATGTCTTTTTGACACTTTGCTCGTGTGTGGAGTACGTTGTCTTATCTTGTGCCAACATATAAAAATATGATCATCTTCCCTATAAACCTTTCAAGCATTCTGATTTGCTTTGGTGTGCTTGACCACCTTCACACATGTACGCACACATTTGTGCTTAGCGACAAGATTGTGCCACTAGTTGAGCTAAAACATCAAATTCTCCCATTAAATCCTGTTTCTTTTTAAATATACTGTAAAATTGATTGACACTTGCACTGGCTTTAAACAAACCTCTTAAATCTGCATTCTCATCAAAAAACAGTACCAACCAGCCAAACAACGATCTGCTTTGAAGTATAAAAGTAATATCACCCTGAGCAGAACTGCAGTGGAAGCCCCCGTTCATTATTACTGCCTTTTACCAAGGATTTTTTTTACATTCTTGATTTTTTTGTCATCTCTGGAAGTGACGGACGTTGTAGTGCTGCTCAGTTTGTTGGCTAATAGCACTCATATTTGATGGTAGTTTGTTGCTGCAAAATGAGGCAACAACCCCACTAAAATGCAGTGCTTCTCATACCTGGTCACCGGTATTCGAGCTCTCCTCTGTGCCTTTGGTTTGTGGAGGAACCAGCGGTGAGGTGAGATTCAAGTAGCCCTGCTCTGACAGTTGGTGTGTGGAGACAGACGCTCGGGTGCCGTCGACCTTCACACGGCGGATTGCGTCCAGGATGTCCAGTGCGTCGCACGAACCTGACGTCAGACTGGTGACACAGATGTGGTGAGATATGGCAGAGAGTGCACATACAAGCATCCACCACTCATATTGTAAACCTCAAAATGTGATATAACAACAAAATTAAGTTCTTTGAAGAGCCTGCAAAATGCTTTTCCCTTCCAAAAGCAGAAATAAGCTTTAACTAGAAATACAAATGCCAATAAACAAATGATGAACAAAACAATTACTCCTCTCAAAACCACCTTCTTACCTTAGTGTAGGAGCATGCAGGACACCATCGCTTTCAGAGGGGAGCGCTTTCTTGGCATTCTGTTGAATATTTAGTTAGAAACTCTTTATCTCACATCACTAAGGCCGAATGACCTGTGAAAAAACTCATTTTAAAAAGGACTGTATGGTGTTACCTCCAGGCTGTAGAAAGACTGAACGTTCCTCAGGGCACGCTCTAGAGAGCTGACTTGATTGGAGAGCTTCAGAGTTCGATCCTGAAGCTGTCTGTTTTCCACTTCTAAGACGTTGACCCTGGAACACAAATTAACATTCACACTGGTGGCAAAAAAAATGTACCAATATGTCCTTTGTGTCCTCACACACCTACAGAATAATGACAGTTTCATAACTTTTTTTGTGGTTTGATTGAAAAGGCATTCAAACAGACACCTAAGAGCAGAAACCTTTGTTAAAACACATAAATCATGTGACCCAGGCGGCTGAGTGGTAGAGTGCACGGACACACATTCCACATCTCTCTCACATCTTTCCTGTCTCACTCTCACTGTCCAATTTATTGAAACAATAACAGGTCTAGCCCACCAAAAAATGAATAATTAATTACAAAAATTAAAAAACAACACATAAATAACTGGTCTTTCCTTTCTACAGCATTCATTCATCGAGAACACTTTATTTCATTTCTTGGTTGAGAGGGCTCCACATCAATGACATCAGTGATGAGACACTTCAGTCAACCTCATGTACACGTAGCGATTTGATATCCAATCATAATAGTTGATGTCCAAATGGAAAAAGCACTTGAATATTTAAAGAGCCACTACAAAAGACTAATTCAAAAACTAATTCATTAGCGTTAATCATTAATATACCTGTGTTGGACAGTGGAAGCAGTTCTCATGCCATTGCTGCCCATTTCCTCTGCCTCGCTTATCTTCCGCAGCAGTTCCCTTTTCTCTTCCAAAAGCTTCTCGTTTTCCTCTGTCACTGTGTGAATCCTTTCCTTCTCCTGAAAGCCACCAAGGGGGGCACAAAAGGACAAATTAGAAACGGAGAAATATTTAATTTTTCTGGCACCAACATCTTGTGTGGGGTATTTAGAAGAAAAAGGGACTCTGTGTGTGACCTTGTGTGAGAGGCTGGAGGCCAGCACCAGGTCGTTCTCCAGTTTCTGGATGATGCGGTCCCTCTGTGCGGTTGCTTTGAGAAAGACCTGCTTGGCTTGCCGCAGCTTGGTTTTGTGCTGACTCTGCTTTTCGTTGTACTTCCTGTTTTTTAGGGGCAGACAACTTAACCACAGGAAAAACAAGAACATCCATGATGAGAATTTTTATATGTGTGCATGTGTGTGTGTCTCACCTGACATGGGTGTCCAGTTGGAGGAGAACTTGCTGCAGCTCCCCCTGCACTCTGTCACACTCTTGCTGATTGGAAACCAAGTCCTCCTGCAGTCTATGGTTTGACTTTTGGCTTTCTTTCACCTTGAGTACATGCGTAACAGATACATTCAAATCTAAATTCAAACTGGATTAAACACATTGGACTTTGTACGAATGTAAAAATGCAAGTCAAGCAGCACTAAATGATTACAGTATTTGAAAAAGCACAATAATGTGACTAGAATAAAGGAAATTCAGCCACTCTCTTTGTGGGAATTTACTCAGTTGCACGCACTGATTGAAATCTTGAGACTGCTCCAGATGAGAAGTAGAGATAAAGTGATAGATCTCGCTGCACAAACATTGTTATAAATATGCCCTGTCAGCACTACTGGAACAATGGAACAACTATCAACTATTGTCTGAAGAAAACTTGAGAAAAAAGCAATATAAAAAGAAATATATATAAAACAATATCTAAAATAATAAAAAATACATTTTAATAAAATTATAAAATTGAATTCTATGAAACTGTAATTACATAGAAAACCTAAGTACAGACTGGGAAAATTATGATCAAACATTATTAAAAACATATTAGGAGTGCATCAGTTATCCTAAACCCTGCTGCATCTGTTGTTAAACTCTCGAACATTGTGCTTTACCTCCTCTCTGGCCTTGCTCAACTCAGCCTCCAGGATGGCCAGACGGGTGTCCAGCTGCTGGGCTCGGTGGCTAAGTTCTGCATTTGTCCTGGTCATGGAGGCCTCCTTCAGCCTCAGGGATCGCACCTGCTGCTGCAGCTCATCCTCACGCTGCTCCAACAGTTTCCTGAGAAAGGAAATGGATGGATAGATGGATGGTCAACAGAAAGAGTGGATCAAAAACTAGTTTATAGCACTGTTACTGCTACCGGGACCAAGTTAGTCATGGCAAAGTCAGGAGCACAGCATTTTGTGTGACCTGGTGATCTGCTCCTCCTGCTGCCTGGCTCTCAGCGCTGACAAGGTGTCAGACAGATCCCTGCTGTCCCTCTCCAGGCGGGTATTTTCACCGGCCCGGGCTTCCTCAATGCGCAGCTGGTGCTGAGCACTCTTTAGCTGCTGCTGCAGCTCCAACACCTGCCATCACAACAGAGCCACATGCTTCACCCAGTGAAACAAACAGACAGCACAAGCTCTCAGACTCCAATGCATTTCCAAAGTGTCCCTGGATTTCTTGGAGTGGTCTGTATGTATGAATGTGTAATAGTATGTATGGATGTATACATTGACTAATCACAACAGCATATCTTATGTTATGTGGCATTTTAAGGAGATGAGAAACCAAATCACCTGTGACATTTATCACCAAAGCAAGTCCAACAAATTACCCCAGTTAATTAATCTGGATTTGTCAGCTATTAGAGCATTCATATGGTATTGGCCAACACTGACCTTCTTGTCTGCAGCAATGAGCCGGGCCCTCTCAGCCTGCAGGTCCTCCTGCAGACTCGTGGTGGCGCTGCGGTTTGTGGAGCTGCGTGCAAGTTCTAACTCCAGTTCCCTGATTTTCTGCTGCTGACACTCACACTCAGTCGTCTGACTGTGGACGCTCTGCTCCACCTGGACCAACTTTGCCTGGACCTGCTTCAGCTCTGCACAAAGCTGAGGGCAGCACATGAGACGGGGCATGAGCACAAAGAGACAGATGCTTCTATGATAGCAGTAGGATACAGTATCACATTTGCTCATGGTAATTGGTACTCAAAGGGGGGGGGGCTAGGTAATTCAGAGAGTGATGAAGATGATGATTAAATGATAAATGTCAGAGGCATTTGGGAAATTCCAAACGTGATGTAATTAGTTAATGACCTTGAGTTTTTCCTGTTCCAGCAGTGTATTGTGTCTCTTCAAGTCCATGTTCCTCTCCTTCTCGTATCGCAGCTCTCTCTCCGCTGAGCTAAATAGACTTTGTGCCCTTTGCAGGTCCTGCTTCATCTGTTTAGCCTCCTCTGCTTTCTGGCTCAGCACTAAGTCCTGTGACTGAACAAGGAAATAAGAAAAGAGAAAGGGTTGGCATATCTTTATGCTGATAGAGGTGCAGAAATAGAGGATAGCCAAATGTACCCATTTAAGATTTCTTGTGGTTGAGTCATCAAGCCAACTCCACATGCTCTTTATACATTTGAGACTTGCTGTAACAAGTATATTACACTGCCAGCACTGGGGACAGAAAGGTTGTGTGTCAATGATCAGCATTTTGACAGAAATCATACTGGCTGTATAAATGTTTATAAATTTGCTTTTCTATCATATTCACTTCATTCAGATGAGTGAAGTTACTAAATACAACCACTCATCAAATTGCCTGTTATCCGATGTATGGAAACATAATGCAACTCAAAAACACTGGAGACTGTGATTATAAGAAACTTTAAATTGAATCACAGAAACAGCATGGCTGCTAGGGCGAGTAGTCATTATCATACATACCTTGATACGTGCCTGGCCTTCACTGACCTGAGCCTGCAGGGCCAGTTGGTGCTGAGAGGCCTGCTGCCGCTCCTCCCCAAGCTTGGTCTGCAGATGATTCAGCTCTTGTTTCAGACATGAAAGCTATGAACACAACACACACGCTTTACATGAATCATACATGTTCCTGGCAGAGGAAATTCCTTCTGGGCTTGTCGTCCTCTACCAGTAGGTCAAAGGTTAAAATCAGCTGGTGGAGACCCAGTGCCTTACTCAGGGCACAGCACTTTGAACCTGGACTGTAATGCTGACGGATATTCAGCTCTACCCTGTTCCCCAATATCTGATCATCTAAATAAGTCAACAGTCAGAGAAGATGATGTTACATATCACCCCTTCTGCAGAGTACATCACCTTAACAATCACTTCTATTGCACTGCATGTTCTATTGTATATCTCTATCTATCTATCTATCTATCTATCTATCTATCTATATATATATATATATATATATATATATATATATATATAT
>JAOXYL010000050.1:8023132-8068122 GCA_028564955.1 Terapon puta | reverse complement strand
AGTGTAGTACTGTAAGGCACATAAACCTTTACAGTTGCTGTGGTCATTTTTGAGTTTACCAGCCCCAGATGACAGTGCCAACAAAGTCCATTTGAGACATAGTCCACAGGAGGCCACACATCTGACACTGTGTTTGTATTTTCACACATCAAAATTAAACACAAGCCTGGTGGTGTCATACTTCATGTGATGGAATCTTTCCCATTTAGTTAAGATTCAAAACAAAGGCTGGACAAAAATGTTGAATTGTTTAAGTAAACAGAAGTAACAAGTAAAAAGAAGAAAAGGAAAGGAAAAGATCAGTTCATTGAAAGACTGTTGACAAAGTGACCTTTCATTGTAATCTTTTCATTATATTTTTATATGTCTCATGTAGAGCTCAAAATTGAATATGAATATTGAAAATGTTAAGATTCATCTTTGTGGATTATTGATGTTTACTGCAAAATGACAAATTGGTCAAATGTTTTTAAAAATAATCTTGGTCCCATTAAGGACCAATATCGTGGATAGACAGACTGACAGGAATTGTTGTCATTTCAACAAATGAACCATAATCTGAGTTTTTTTTTTGATATTCAGGCTCTAAAAGGAGACAAAGGAGATATAGGCAAAAAAGGCTGCAAGGGCGAACCAGTAAGTTTCACACCAATGATACCAATGACATGGTATTAAACATCACACATTTTAAAAGGCTTCCACAACAATTATTCTGCTCATTCTGATTTCTTCCTTATTTCACACTATTTTCAGGGAGATCGTGGTCATGGCTATTACAGCAAAGGAGCAAAAGGAGACAAGGGACTCGAAGGTCCAGAGGTAAGATTCTACATGCCATTTATTCTACTGACTTTCATCTTTGAGCCTCCATTTCTGTGCAGACATTTATCATCAAGCGGTTATTCAATGACTGCATTCAATCACTGTTGCACTTTGCATTAAAGGGCCACCAGTTAGCACCCTGAGAATAGCTCAGTAAAAATGATGACCAGCAGAGGGCTGTAATGCAGCATTGAACTCAATGTGATTTGCCATTGAGCATGATAAGGAAAGCAAAGAAAACTTTACTTTCCTCCCTGTGAGTTAACTGAATTAATGGGCAACTCTTGAAGGAGGATGAGAAGGCACTCCAATAACTATAGGTTTTAAAAGATCACTTGTTAGCTTGTGGATGAACAGTGAACAGCTTTGTGACTTATTTGTTTGGTTATATTGATGCATCTGTGTGCATGCATGTTCTTTACTACACTATTTGGTTTTGATGATTTAATTCCCTTAATCTGAGACTATTTAATCCCCTATCCCCTATTAATCTTCTCAAACCTAACCATATCAATTTATATTCATCATCATAATTCTAATACTAGAAACTTCTGTTCAAATTCAAGTGCATGGTATTTCTACTATCCTTTGTAGCTTGCTGTTTTGAAGACCTGCTCAAAAAAAAAAAAATTAAAAAACCTATAACAATAGCTGCTTTAAAAGAAGAGAAAAGGTTGAGTTTAAGTACTGGTACAAAATTTTAATCTGCTTCCACACTGAGATGGATACAGTTTTGCAATACCAATTTCTTTACAACATTTATGATGATGATTGAATGTGATTTTTCTTTTTCAATTAACATGAAAACATGAGGCCTTTGGTTAAATTATTTTCTTTATAGAAAGCAGAACCTACAAACTCCTTAGTGCTGTCCTGAAATCTCTTCACAGGGAAAGCCAGGGAAGGACGGTGATCCTGGAACACCTGGATTCGTGGTATTACTCTGTTATGTGTGAAAAGTCATTATGTGATTCTGTGTTTGGCCGTTAAATACAATATAGATATTGTTTTTAGGGAACGCCTGGCCGCAGAGGTGATCCAGGGTATCCAGGAACATCAGGAGGAACGGTCAGTTAGTGCCTGAAACAATACCCTGTGTTTTGATGGTTTGGTATGTTTTATCATTCTCTTTTTGTGTACTCCAAAATGTAGGGTGAAAAGGGAAATAGGGGTCCTCCTGGTCCACCTGGAGATGTGAGTTTATCATTTTTTACACAGCAGCCCTTATTTTTAATGTTAATCAAGCCAATTAAAAGATTCAAAAACTGGTATGTGTGTTGTGGTATGTATTGGTATGTAATGTATTTAACAGAATGGTGCAGGGAAATTATGCTTACTTATGCAACTTTTACGTATATTCTGCTAGCTTCTTATTCCATGATGATTTCACTGCTTGCCTCCTGTGTTTTTGATAGGTATTTGGGCCCTCAACGCTCAAAGGGTACCAAGGAGATAGAGGTCCCCCAGGCCAACAAGGGCTTCCTGGGCATCAGGGTAAGTGAATATAGTGCTGCATGATAAACAGACAGTAATGAGGTGAGAAACAAAGAGGTAAGTACAGCAGGCCAAAGTCATGGTTTACTATGATTCAACCATCAACTCTTACTTCCCTGCAAATACAGAAATAACTTCTCACAATTCTTTTCCCAGGTGTTGTGGGGTTTCCTGGACCTGATGGACCTCCAGGTGTGCAGTGATTAAATTATTGTCATTCTATCTATCTTTCTCCATCTGTCAATCGCTCAGATTATTATTTTTTTATTTGAGTTGTATGTAATAGGTTCAGTATAAAGATCTCACTCCGTCTCTCACTTTACACGGTATAGGCCATGAATCAGGGATTTATGTGCCAGGCCCCCCTGGTCCCACTGGCTTTCCAGGAGCCAAAGGAGACCCTGGGGAGCCCGGAGACATTTATAGGGGACTCCCAGGTCTAGATGGGGATGCTGGTAGCCAAGGGCCTCCTGGGGATCAAGGCCCACCTGGACCTCCTGAAGACAGAAGTATGCCTTTACTATGTCTGTTTTGTTCCTTTTAAAGAGCTTTAATCTAAATACTTTTTTTGGGTGGGTTTTTACCTTTACCTTATTATTGACAGGGCAGCTGAGAGAGATGGGAGAGGGGGTGGGGATGACATGCAGTAAATGGCTCTGAACAGGAATTGAACCCAGGGCTGCTGCATTAATGGACATGCGCTCTACCCGCTGTTCCATCCAAACACTCCATATATCTTTACTTTTATTCATTAAACTACTTCTGTCATTGATTTTGATACAAAGTTATTTCTGAAATCCTGATTAACTCGACCAACCTCTTGTTGTAGGACATTTTTCAAAGCTCACTTGCTTCCTTCTGTTCATATAGATTAAAGAGGAAAAACCTGCAATTCCCTTAAAATATTTGAAAGAAAGATTAGCATTATGTAATGTAGAAAAGGGTTTACTAATGAGCTCACATGTATCAGAGACTATGTAGTGAAAAATGATTTTGAAGGAAAAAGAATAAACTGGTGAGGATACACAAACATAAATGTCCAGTGCTAGAATTATAGTGTCTGGTTGGCACAGACTGATAGGTCAATCATGAGTCAGTAGTTTCTCAAGTAGCAACAAAATAACATGTGATGAAAAGAAAAATGTGGCAACATTTGGAAACTACTGTATATATACTTGACTGATTGACTTTGTTGGTTGTAGCTAACAGGATTGTTAAGGGTCTTCCAGGACTAAAAGGAATGAAGGGTATGCCTGGACCAAGGGGATATGATGGCACGTTTGGAATGAAAGGTGGGAAACTAAGTGCTATTATATTTCATTTGTTACACATTAGTATGATAGCTTTTCTGACAAACTGCTAATTTGTGTTCATTAATAAGCTTGCCTGGTGGACTGTTTTATGCATTTGCATGTCAGTGTGTGCAATCTTTTAGTATTCAGCAGTCTGGACTAGGAAGAGTGAAAAAAAGTAGTATATGGAGATCACAAAAAATATTCATATGCATTTGCTCTGTGCAGGACAGAAGGGGGAGCCCTGTTATGAATGTATTGGATCAGGACCCCCAGGACCCCCAGGTCCCCGTGGTCCAACTGGCATCCCTGGTAAAACCATTCACATAAAACCACACAACTCTAACCTAATTCCACACATCCAGCTCTACAGCTAAGGAATTCAAACTGGAATAGAGATTACTGTATATATGTTTCTGTCACTCAGGCTACAATCAAGGACCAGGTGCTACAGGTGATCCAGGTTTCCCAGGATCAACAGGCTTACCTGGAAGACCAGTAAGAAAGCATGCATTGCTATCTATCTATCTATCTATCTATCTATATATATATATATATATATATATATATATATATATATATATATATATGTATATATATATACAGTATTTGTGTATTTCTTCTAGTTGTATATTTTCTTAGTTGTGAAATTTATATTTAATTGTTTAATTTAAATGTAGGTGTATATCTATTAATCTATTAGTACTCTTGTACTATTATTTATTTCTATATCTTTATTATTTAATGTATTTTCTTTGTTTGAGTGTCTCATTTGTGTTAATATTCTTGAGCATTGTCTGTAGGAAGCAAGAGATTTAAGAATTTCATTGCCAATGATTGTGTGATGTTACTGGTGTGAAATGACAAATAAATTAGTGAATCGTGAATCTAATGCACATGTAAACCAGTTACCTGATCCACTGATTCATCCTTGGTCCTTTCCATGGGACTAAGTCTGGATTCTGTATGAGTTGTGCACAGTTCAGCCTTCTGGCTGCTAACGAGTGCTTCCTTTGAAGAGGAGAGCTGCTCTTGATGCCCCTTGAGCTGTGTCTTGAGGCGCTGTATCTCAAGCTCCAGTCTCTCTCTTTCCCCCTCAGCTATCAGCTTCTCCTGGACACTGGCGCTCAGCTTGGCCTGGAGTTCAGCTGTCTGCATCCGCTCAGAAACCATCTCGTCCCTGGAAATTATGCAAATACATGCAAAACAACCAGGTTCCCGTATTAAAGGCCTATCTTTCGGACTGGCTCTTGTCTCCCAACAATAATCCATTTCAACACACATTTAAAAAAATACTACTGCACAGCCTATACATGATGCATTATGAACTTTGGACAGATAAGGACAGATAATAACCTCAAAGCGTTGTGTGCCGTCTGGAGGCTGCTGAGTTCAGCAGTCAGCCGGTCAGCCTGCTCCTGCAGCTGGTCAACCTGAAGCCTGTTTTCTCTCAGGTCCTCCCGGGTTCGGTTACTGTCCTTGTTGCGTTGCAGCTCACTCTGGAGTCGGCCGTGGGCACGCTCCATCTGTGCCACCTGTCAGGTAGAAAGACGGAGAGAAACACATTTTTGTGCTGTAAATGTCAAAGTGATGCATGCTGTGAATTCATGTTGATTTGCTGACACCAAATGTACACTGTTTTCAAATTATGGCCATCTGTTTTCATGTTTCCCTTTTCAGTAAATGCCAATACTTTGTCAACAACTTAAATGGATAAATGTTAAGATATTTAACATATTGCTTTTTCAGTCTATTTTGCACACTATGCTATTACATTTATATTTACCACTTCAGCACAACTGTTTTCCCAAGTTTCATCATGTTTTAAAAAAATGGCTTCAGCAAAGGGTTGGTGATGGAAAGTCTGCAAATTCTTTTTTTTTATTAAATGTGAAAACTTAACAAACCTTTTCCTCCAGAACTGCTTTTTCCCCCTTGACTTGTGTTAGGCTCTTGATGAGTGTTTTCCCTTGTTGGCATTCGGTCTGAAGGCTGTTGACCTGGAGTCTCAGTTTCTTCAGCTCTTGTTCACCTATCTGCAAAGCCTTTGGTGTAGAGAATCAGGCAATTATACAGATTCAGTGTGGCTTATAATTCTAATTAGGTAAATACTGTGCTTGTTTAGAAATACAACAGTAAAAGTAGCAAAACTTGGTACATGAGGTTCATTACCTCTTTGTCTTTTTTGAGGGCCGTCTGGGCAGCACTGAGATCTACCTCCAGCTGTTTCCTCCACTCCTTCTCCTCAGTCAGACGAGCCTCTAACAGAGCCAGTCTCTCTTGGCTGCTGTCCCTTAAATGCTTCAAACATGGTGACAGGGAAACAGGTTAAGTATTTATAGGTTGCACCAATTCATGGAATTTGAGGTTAATAAACTTTTTAATGTACCATAATTCAATAAATAATGTAATAATAATATTTAATTAGTAATTTATCATTGGCCATGGTGCTCGTTTGTGTTGACACACCACTGTGAAATGAACACAGAGGAAACATTAATCATATTGCAAAGTAGTTTTTTTTTTCGTACCAGCTGTAAGTAGGGGTCAGTAGCTTTGACTTCTTCTCCATTCTTCAGCATTTTTTCCTGGGCATCCTGCTTTTTAAGCTCTGCTTCCAGGCCTTTGATCTGCATGAGCCAATTATGAGAATATTAGAGAGATCTCAGACTAAATTATACTGTCTGAGTACTTCCAGTGAAGAACCGACATTAAAGAATGTCTGTGAAGTTGACTTTCTTCAGCATCATAAGCGAAACGTTAATGAACCAAAATAATCAGTCCTTTGAGTCCGGTTCAGAAAATGAACAGAGATGTTGAGCCAGGACTTAGTGCAGCTCATTACCCTTCTGTGGAGTCCCTCCAGTTCTCCCTCATGGCGATGCCTGTCCTCCTTGCTGGCGTTCTGGGCCTCCCCCAGCAGTGCCTCCAGCTCCTCGTTCCTCTCCTCCAGCTCTTCCTGCTCCTTGCGCAGCCTCTGCAGTTGCCGTTGCAGGTCCCTCACCTGTACAAGCCCATCTTCCATTGCTTCACGACACCTGACAGAGAGTGATGATGATTAAAGTCACATAGAGCATGTGGGGTAGTTTTTTAAGAAGCTCATCACCCTGTTAACCAGGAAGCAGCTATTGAGGAATTTGCGTATTTACCGTTTGTGAATGTAATCCTTCTCTTGGGTTAACATGCCAGACAGATTGTTTTGTGGTTCACTGATAATGCTCTTGCCCGTTCGATCTTCTTTGGCTCCAGCATCTTGATCTGCATCATTTATTGCCAACTGAAAAAACACAACACCAAACAATGACAAACCACTGTAACAACATATGGACTAATCTTAATTTAAAAAAAGAAAATCACTAAAATACTGACCTGGTCCTGGAGATTTTTCTTCTCAGACTCCAAGATGCGGACTCTTTCCCTAAGAGCTCTGTTCTCAGCATCCAGTCTGTCATTTTGTTCTTTAGCTTGCTGCAGCTTCATCATATCTGTGAAGAGACAAAACCACATTCATGAATATCTTAAAAGAAAAAAGATCAAAATGAGTAATGTTTTATAATACAGAAATGTTAACTTGTGCCTGTCTTTTTTTGCATTATACACTAAATTACAACATAGTAACTTGTGGGACTTAATTAACTGTTCAGACTGGTGTTATATTACTGACTTTGTCAATCTGTCTCATTATGTGATATAGCTGAAAGTCAAAGAATGGGTGTCTGTGGCAAGACTGACTAAAACACTTCCAGTATGGAAGACGAAAGAGATAGGAAAATATGTCTGACCACATCATATTGAAAGATAGATCTGGCTTGAAATGAACATAAGGGAAAAACAGAACGCCCTATGTTCAAAGTGTGAGAACCATTGAGGAGGGATGTGTGAAGTGAATCGATTTCCTAGTCACTCCAAGTCTCCAGCCAGAGTTTTAGAAACAATGTAGATGGTGTTAACCGAAAGACAGTTTTAAGTTCACACTCAAGTCTGTCTCACCACATTGTTTCAGTTTGTCCACTTCCTTCCTCAGGTTCTCCACCTCTTGGACCGTTCCCTGTAGCTCTGATCCTGAGATTATAAGCATATTCAATTCGGTAAATCTGAATATATGCTCTCTACTCATTCATGCCTTTTAAATGTTTTTTTTTTCATATGCTGCCAACGATGTCCTGAGGTTTGCTATAATAACACAGCAGGGCCATATTAAAAAATGTACTGGTTAGAAAATAAAGTTGATATATTAACCAAATCTGTTTCCTGACATCAAGTAATGTTGACATTTCAGTAGCAGAAGACAATCATGATAACTGTATGTGGGCATTAAAACATTTTTAAAGGTCAGACAAAAACTGCGGGACACACCAATGGGGTGTGAATCTGTGCATTTGTATGTACTCAGTGCCACCATCTGTGTGCTTCTTATAATCAGCAATACCGAGCAAAAGCAGTATACAAAACAGAAACTGTGCACAATTGTAGAGACATCACACAGACATCTTTGAGGGTTTCATACTGCAAGTCTTGCAACATACCATGTGGGTCGATGTTGTTGTTTTTGGCAGCGTCCAACTCATTGGTAAGTCTGCGGATATCCTGGTGAGCCATTGCCAGCCTCCTCGATGCCTCTTCCAGGTCCCGCTCCAGCCGCTGGCGCTCATTTCTCTCCTGTGAAATCTCCTCACTGTGAGCCTGATGTAAAAGAACAAAGTGTGGATGGTTAGAGTCAGATGAGTGCAGAAGGAAAGATGACAGACTGGAGATTCAAGCAGCCCAACATGCTGTTGCAGGAGACATGCATTGAGAGGTTGAGATTCATCATCAGTGTAAGCCAGGAGGGAGAGAGGACACCGAATTATATTTCATAGCATTCACCTGCAAAATAAAAGTATACATGCTGTTACCTGTAGCATGCCATTACTGCTCTTATAGATTGTTAGAAAATGCAGTGAGATGTGTTACCTACTCCGTACCATTATGGTCATGCAGATCTCAAGGCACATTGTCAGCCTGAAATGTATCTCAGAAAACGAAGTACCACTCTGAATGAAGCTAGCAGTGCCCTTTATCCTGACATCAGTGTTAGTTACTTAGTTAGAATAAGCTGTGAGGTGGAAACCTACAGGGGTAATATTGTGTTTGCTCTGACCAGACCTGCGCAGCCCAAACAGCTTCTTCCATGGACTCTGGGATGAACACTGCTGAGAACAAAGACCCATGTGTGCACATTCACAATAAACACTAGATAACCGTGTAGTTTAACTAGGGGGAAAAATAATTAATTCAAGCTGCAGACCAACAACTCAGCCACCTCACCTTCGTCAAGTGGTCTATGGTTTTCTGCATATCCTCCCTCTGCTGCCTCAGTTCCTCCCCCATTGTGTGGCAAATATGATCCTGCCCAAGTATAACAGAGACATACTCACTTTACCACACTTATATGTATGGTATCTACATTTGCCTTGGATAGTTAACCATTACACCACACTCTAAGAATTATGGCTTTGTATGGGTTACCTTGACAACACAATATGACTGAGGACTATACATTCATTGTTCAACATGTTATAGGCTGTGCACTCTCACTGAAAGACTAAAACGTTTCAAATGGACTTGTGCGGTTCCTTGCCTGCAAAGAATTGACATTCCAAATAAACAGAACAGTCATCTGATGGATCTAACGTGCAGTCTTTTACCTGCTGGTGAACTTCCCTCAAGTTGTCAGTGAGGCTCTGACTTTCCAGTCTCCTTTCAGCAGCTTCCAGTCTTTCCAGCAGTGTGGCCCTCTCCACCAGCAAGTAAGCAACCTGCTCACTGGGGCTGTTCAAGCCCATCTCCCCAAGGTCCTCCTGAGCCAACATCTCCGCCAGCTCCTTGCTCTGACTCTCTGGAAAAAAGGGGAGTTTTCCCTGGTCAGTAATACCATTTAACACAAAATAGTATAACAAAAAAACCCAAAACAACAGTATTTCTGTATGGTAGCAAATTTGGAATGAATACAAGCCAATATGTAACTATTTTTGCTTTAATATGCTTTCCTTTAATATGCTTTGATACAGTCAAATTTTATACATTTTAAGCTAAGATCTCTTGATTTGCAGTGATTCTACCTTGTTGTTGTCTGATCTGGTGAAGCTCTTGTCGCAAGTGTTCATTGTCTCTCTCATAATCTGCAGTGAGACATTCACGTTCTTCCAGCAGCCCGCGAATATGTGCAACATAGCTCTCGACCTGTTGCAAAAAAGACAAAATCCTTTAGTAATTCAGGTGTGACTGACATATAATTTTGAGTAAATGGTTTGTGAGTAATATTCAATGTGCTGTAGTCATGGGCAAAAGCCCTTTACTATAATTATGGTTTCAGTGAAAAAGACACACATTATTTTTGATTGAAAGCTTGGGACACTTAGACTTAGGCTTAGACAAGACTTTATTGATCTTCTATAGACTTCTATCATAGATGGTTAAAACAAAAGATCTATGAGACTCTTGTTGATGAAGCCCAGAGAATCCAAATTGTTTACCTCTTTCATTTCACTGGCCTGCTGGTTACGTAAAATCTGCAGCTCTTGGATGGATGACTGATGCTTTGCCTCACTGTCAAGCAGCTGCCGCCACAGGTGACGCTGCCGCTCCTCAACACTGGCCCCCGGAGGAAAGCCATCCTCCTGAAGCCGCATTGAAATCTGGTCCAGCTCTGTCCGCACCTGAGAACCCACAGATCCAGAGAGAGGGTTGAACTGTTTTGTAGCCAGACTAACTAACCAATAATACATGTATATATGTTCAAATCAAATGTAGTTTTGCTAAATGTTGAAACAATTACAGAGTCCAAATGTTCTTACTTCTGTACGCCTGACACTGTGGTTTATTGCTATAGTCTGCTTTTTTGAGTATGTGACACTCAACAATGCTTGCAACATAATACGCTAAATATTCTGTTGAATTACTTACTTTTGCCAAACAATGGCCCATCAGACTCCCCTGTGAACTACAACGTCAACAAAAATGTTCAACATCAAGGTCCTGCTGAAAACTGATCCCTTTGCATGACACATAAGAGTGGCATGCCAGCACCAAACACCTGTTGTCTAATTCAATACTGTACTTGTAGGGCTCGTAACCTGAGCAGGCCCCCCCATGCAGCAGTCACTGCTGTGGCAACATGCAACATATTGTCACAAGGCAGGTATCAGGTCTCATGCGCTTGTTGTACTTAAACATCCCACCAACTGGTCATTGCTCTTGCCATTGTGGAACAAATGTCTAAAAGATCAGATATCAAGAAGGATCCACCATTCTACTACTGCTGAATGTTGGCTATGGGTGCAAAATGTATGAGCCCAAAAGTAATTTTTGCATGTAAATGCATGCGTTCATGATGTACTCGTTAAGATAATAAAGTACAAAATTCCAGAAGACACTGTGGACAAAAAACCTTAAGAATAACAAAACAGTGTCACAATTTATGTAATTAAAAATAGTTAACACTTGCGTTGAACACTGAGCAACAGTCACAATTATGAATGACAGTGATGTTACCTGCAAACAACCTAACAGGTATGAATGTTACCTCTTCATGATCCATGGTCATACATTAAATTTGGTGAAGCTGCATTGGTGAACAATGAACTTTTTTTCCCCTCAGTGGTTAAAGCACTGATCCCGAACTGCAGTTCAGCCTACATGGTGGCCCACCAAGCACATCGCAGTGTCCAGTGATGTTGCAAAGATCAGAAGGTCCCTCTTCACTCTCATTGTTGATGCAGTTCATCCATGACAACACCTCTTGTCCTTTAGCTCCCCTGTAAAAGATGAGATACTTTAAAACAATGCTGTCAAGTCACGTTAGGACCTGCAGCCTCAGCCCAGACAGACACGCACCAGTTTAACAGAGGACTTACACATCACATGAGGCTATGCAAAGCTTCAAGCTGATTAGCAATGTTTCATCTGCAGTTATGTTTGACCTGCTGCTTTATTATCACGAGGATTTAAACATGGACAGCTATGGGGTTACATACATCTCTGTCACTGAAGTAGCCGTTTTTTTGGCTTGCATTTAGGAAAGTTACATTTAGCTTCAGCATCCATGGTTGTTAATATTTTTCTGCGAAGTGTGACACGTTGTTAATGTGATTTCTAAAGAGCAACGACTCTCCCCTCGTGGGATTAAAATCTTTGTTTTCCAGCTCCCAAAATGTCTGACGAGGAGGAGCAAACAGGGTTCTTTTGCAGGACAGCAGCTACTTGCATTCCTCCTGGCCACGCAAGCACACAGATGCATGTGGTTAGCTACTGATCACAGATTTGGTGACCACGCCGTGCTATAGTAAGCTAGTAAATAACCTCCAATGTCAACTGTAGCTACCCCGCAGCGCTAGCTCGTTAGC
Organism: Terapon puta; assembly: GCA_028564955.1. Lineage (NCBI taxonomy): Eukaryota > Metazoa > Chordata > Actinopteri > Centrarchiformes > Terapontidae > Terapon > Terapon puta. The sequence continues at coordinate 8,056,130 of JAOXYL010000050.1, read as the reverse complement.
AAAGTTAGTTTCAAAGTTACCGCAGTTCACTTCACTGTCGGCTAACGCTAGCTCGCTAACGATAGCCGCAGCTTTCTCCCGTGGCCGCTTGGCACTCAACTCTGTGAGCGCCGTAAGATTTCCGTTGTGAAAACTGGGGACCCTTGCTTGAACGATAAATTATCGGCAAACCTGAAACAGAGCGTGCACCATTAAGGTAAAAGTTTTACTGACCTTTCAAAGGCTAAAGACGACAAGAAAGCCAGTAGCTGCGGACAGGCGTGGCGGAGTGAATTGGCTTCTACCGGTACCTAGGCAACGGACCGTACCATCCAATGAGTGTGGGGGTGCGACCAAATAACTCGGTTTTTGTTTTTGTTAACTTTGATTGAAAACAAATGAATAAAAAGTCGTTGTTGTTGTTTTAAATGGCAGTAGTATAATTTGGCACAAGCTGTTACCCCAATGAGTTTGCTTCATTTAGACAGTGTTGGTGCGAGGCTTGAATAAAGTTCATTTTGCAATTAAACGAGATTCAAAATTGGTTTCTTCCTCGACAACCAAGTGGTATTTAAAAAAATAAATGTATTTGTATTAAGTTTTTGTGCAAAGGATATAATTGTCATGCTGTGTTCACTGTTTTCAGTTGTAGTTAACAGACAATGCTTTTGCTTCTCATTAAACACAAAAGTGTGCCAAACAGTGCATTCACCTTTGCCTCTGAGCAAATACCTAATGTTAAGATTATATCATGAATAATAATGCAGAGGGACAGGAATTCATAGAAATGCCCTTAAATAATACTGTCTTACTTTTTAAAAATTCACTCAAGGTAAGTGTTTGCTGTGCTGTTTTGCTCTTTCTGTTGTTGTAGGCCTCAGTGTCCCACCCAGATGTTTTCAGTCTGACCAGAGTGCTCTGAACACTCATCATGCTCTACTGTGGAAATGTGAACTATGTTGCAGCTGTGTGTTTATTTTTCATATCATCCCTAAGAACCCACGGACCATGAATGAACGGTGCATGGCACAATGTTGTATTCCAAGTGGGCTGTTTACAGAGGAGGCCCTTTCATGTGGTTTTATGTGCCCCTGCTGCCCATGGGTGGGTCTCATTCGAGTCTTTTTTGGATGGTGATGTTGTACTGAGGGACTATGGAGCAAAAGAGCAAAAGGGAGCTCTGTTCTCCACAGAGGAAATGGGCGTTCTCCTTGGAAAATTTGGATGGAGTGACTGAAAAAATAAAGGGGGTGTGGCAAGGCTAGAAAGGAGGGGACCACCAAGAGGGGCACAGAGTTGTAGAGTGGTGAAGCTGCCCCTGAGATCTGACTCAAAGGAACAGGCATTACCCAAAGTAAGTAGATATTTTCTTGACTTTTAACAGAGTTTCAGTGAATGTCTTGCTAAATCACAGCGACATCACAGTTATTCTCGTCTTACATCTAGCTCTAAAAGAAATGGGTAGCAAAAGTCGTGCCATCAAAACATGCACATTTCTGTTATCACACATTTTCTGCCATGGATAAGGATGATGAGATATGATTTAAAAAGTCTTTATGTATGTTATGTGTCTTTTCTTTGTGATATGTGGATTTGAGTAAATTCCATATACCAAGGTGATTTTTTTCATTACACTGGATTTGTTTACTTTTTCTTTTTTTTTCTTTCATACACATTCATGTGATGGATGGAATCTAGTGTAATGGCATAATTTGACAGTAATCATGACTCCACCGCCCACCCAAATGGACCGCTCCTACAGATAAAGATCTATACAGACAATTTCATCCTGTATCTTATTTTCCCTCTGTGTGTTTTTTGTCTAACTGCACGTCTCCTTATTATGAACTGAAATGACCGTCTCTACAATGCAGCTGTGATAGGCTCTTCGATGTCTGTCTATGCGCTGCTACTGTATATACATGTCAAGTGGCTTTGTAAAATCACAGGTATGCCCTCAGACTTTAATTTCCTCTACATTTACGAGTTGTGCAGCTTTAATGAAACCCAAATGTAACTTAAATGACAGACTGTTTACCCTGCACAGAGAAAAAACACAACCATTCAGATGACTAGAGGGGTTTAACTAGGTAAATATTTTGGAGCCATTTAGATTTCAATAGGCATGCCCGTGTTCTCTGCAGGTTTGCTATGCGATGGCAACACACAGGGCAGTCAAAGAGAGGTTTTTAGAAATAACCCCTTGCACTCTGTTTTTGAAGCGTGGCCTTATGCAATACAGGGTATACTCTGTTCAGCTACACAGATTTTCCACATCATGTTTCAAGGTAAAATAGGAAAGTTCCCCAACTCTGATTTTCGCTGGGGAGCAGACAAACAGATTCAATTGGTCACACGCTGTTCCCTCGCTGAGAGTAATGTAGGGTGCAGTTGCCCGAGGAACCTAAATTGAACCTGTTTTGTTTGTTTTTGGCAGGGAATTGAAAATGGCATACCTGCTTATGTTTGTGACCCTCCTGCATCTCATTACACTGGCAATGCTGTTCATCGCAACCATGGAGAAGGTAATAATCACAATCAGAATATAATGTTTGTTCATGATCTTTGGTGCAAAGGGAACAAAGTATAAAGAGGGCCCACAAAGACACTACAATGAATAGTCATGGATGTGGGAAGGCGCCTATAGAGAATGCCTAGAGATTTGTGCAACACCCATGACCTTATCTGTATTATTTCATAAATGGAAGATATCCACCTTTGTGTCTCACGTCTAATCACTCTAGTCCTGGTGGGTGTGGGATGGCATGGAGAACTCAGACCTATGGTACAACTGCAGGTTTGACAACTTCACAGGAACCTGGTTGTGCGCATCCTCCAAAGAAACTGGTGAGTAAACAGTTTTGTGTTGTGGACGCCAAAAGATCATGCTGCACATGAACAGGGTTCTCCTCAAGGCAAAATCTGAAACTGTGGTTTTTAGATGTGGGAATGTTTTCCTCCCTCAGAGTGGCTTCAGGCAGTGCAGGTCTTGATGGTCCTCTCGGTGGTCTTCTCCACTGTCTCCTTCTTGGTGTTCCTGGGTCAGCTGTTCACCATGTCCAAGGGTGGACTCTTCTACTTCACTGGGCTGTGTCAAGTCTTTGCAGGTAACAGTGGAGTAAATGTTTCCAATGAGCCGCCCGCATATCTCTGTGTGATGAGACTGTCTGAAATAGGTGACACTTGATCGTGCAAGTTGAGGGGGTGGAGCAAATGTGTATAAAATCCATGTTGCACATACTTTTTCCACACACCTCGCCCCTAAAACAAACACATTTCCTTTTTTGTTTTTCAGGGCTGACTGCCTTTTCTGCAGCTCTCATCTACACGTTACACAATAAGGAAATCCTCCAGGACTCAAGAGAACTGACCTCTGGACACTTTGGCTACTGCTTCATCCTGGCCTGGGTGTGTGTCCCCTTGTTGTTATGTAGTGGGATCATTTACATCCACCTGCGCAAGAAAGAGTGACCAGAAAAAAAGACAAGACAGTTTTGTTGCAAAAAAGAAAAAAAAAAACAGTTGTATTAAGAAATGTGTTAAATCGACTCTTAGTCTTGTTCACCTCAAATGCTAATTTTGCAGTCACAGCTGGATTGTTGTGATGTTTGCACAGGCTTCTGGGAAAAAAAAATATCAGGAAAAAATGTGCTCTCTCTTCAGCAAACATTGAATCTTCAATAAATAAAATATAGTGCTTACTTTAAGAAAAAGACATGTTAACTGTAAGAAGTTTCTGTTGTTCCATATTGACCAAAAGAGGGCAAATACCAAAGTAATGTCATATATGCCATATATAAGTGTTGAAAGACATATGAATTGCTTTTCATTTTCCCTCGAGCAAACTGGAAATATATATATTTTTGTACCTGATATAGTTAGTAGCTGCTTTAAATAAACATCACACTAAAAAAACTGAATGTGTCCTTGGTTGTGATCTTGAAACATTAGTTTTCAGTTTATAAATTTAACATTTGACACCAGTGAAGCTATTATAATTATATTATTGGACATTTTATGTAATATAGACTGAATGTATCCTAACATATCTAAAAACATACATATATATGAGTAGTAGATAGTAGTTTATAATCTTTACCAGCTGAGAAGGGAACGACTAATGGCGTTGCCATGGCGACGGCAAACTTACTGCAGTTGCAGTACGTTAGCATTAGCTTTGTCGGCTAACTCGCGCGTTGTGAGACTAAACACCGGTAGTGTCTTGAGTTACGTATCAGTCGTGTGTTTTCCTGCGATAATGGAAGTTAACCCTCAGGTTTCGGGGACGGCCTCCAAGATAATCCCCCTGGCCTTACCCAAAGGGACGGAGAAGTTGTGTGAGCTCTGTCAGAGAGCGGCGAACCTGCAGTGCTCCGGGTGCCGGGTCACGTTTTACTGGTGAGACGGAGTCATTCACTTCATGTGCGAAATAATTCTCATTTTTCCACGATGAAGCGCGGTGGCAATAGAGGTTTTGTGACCTCCGCCCGGTGTTTAAATGTTTGGACATTAGGTGGCAGTGTTCGCCGTGTTTTGTTTTCGCGTGACCACGTCGGCATGAAGACGGCTCATATGACTGTGTCGTCGAAGGAGGGGGAGGAACAGCTGGAAATGAAATCACCACATCCACCGTTTTTGTTCATGTGACTGTTTTTTTCGGGGGGAGGCACGGCTGTTTGGCCATTCGAGCTGGGCAACATCTGCTTTTCTGCGCTCCCCTTCTCCTCTTCTCTTTATTAATGGGAGTCGGCGTTACCTCCTGGCGTCGGTGGACATCTCTGCAGACTCGCGCGCAGATCTTAAGATGGTGGTCGGTGAAATCCCCCATCGGCCCAGCGTGGTGGGGGAGTGAAGAGGAGCATGGGGCGACATCCCTCCCTGCAGGGATTTATGTGAAGGGATGAGCCACTAAACCTCAGTCTCTTAAAGGGAGCTTATAGTCAGACACTAACTATGCCCCCCCCCCCCCCCCCCCCCCCCCCCCCCCCCCCCCTCCATACTCAGCATTTAAAACTACAATTCAAGCACATTTCTTAAAGTATGCTATCCTGCAAACAGTAGAGAAATACCCTAGAATGACTTAAAACTGGGGGAAAACTTAGGTTCTTTGTCAGAGCAACATTATTTTCATGTCTTTATGTGGAAAAAAAAGCTGTTTGGAGGGACATGGCTTATTGGAGTTTTAATGAGCCGTGTCACATCATCAAGGCCTCCGGTGGATTCATATCCAGGCTGATGCTTGTGGTGAGGTGTTATGCAGGGGGAAGCTCAGCTGAGGCAGGAAAGTGCGGCAGCCCCCGCGACCCGAGAAGGCCCCTTGGTTTGTGTGAGTGTCGTCTGCGCCCTCAGCCACATGACACGCTCGCAAACGTGTGCTGTCAGTGCTTGTGCTGATGTGACGTGGCCCGATCACTGCCTGCTCGCTCTCTCTCTCCGTCTGAAGTCCAGAAACACAAATAACACTGCAGTGAGCACACATGCTCCTCTGTAGGAAAAAAAGAAGAAGAAGAAAAAAAGAAAGAGGCAAGAAAAACCAAGACAGTTTCCACAGAAGTGTGCAAGAGAGGAGAGCCAGATGAACAAAATTACAGAGCAGTTATGTAATGGCATACAATTTAGCATGCCCTCTGTGCACTCAGATGATATTTTCTAAATGGGACAGAGGCTCTGCTTTGGAAATGTCAGCACCTAAATCCAAAGCAGCTGAGGTACACTGTAAAGAAACATTTCACCATTAATGGTACACATTATCGCATCAGGCTGAGGTCAGTCCGATCCACACTTCTAAATCATTCTCACCAAGGCTGCTGTTCTGCCATGACGGTCTCAGTCGCAGCTCAGCTTTGAGATCACAGCAGGGAGGACACAGCCGGCTCTTCATCAGCTGCTGGATTGCTGAGGGGGGATTCAGTATGCATTAAAAAAAAAAAAAAGTTTGAAGGAAACAGACGGAGGGAGTGACTGAGAATTTAACGATGACCTAAAGTTGCAGTTACTTTTAAAATATTCTGCTCTTCCCCAGCAATGCAGAGCACCAGCTGGCGGACTGGGTGGGGATCCATGAGAGAATCTGTCAGATGCTTGTTCCCATTCGCACCCCAACGCTCTTTAGTCTCCAGCAGGAGGGGCGTATTGAAATGCGTCTTAAAAAGGTGAGGGTGTGTGTGTGAACTATGGAGCCAGGTAAGGAGGACTATGAAAGATATACAACAGTATAGACTCCTGTTTTTAGTTTGAGTTTCTTTCTGTCAAGGAAACAGTTTTATCTCCAGGCTTTTCATTTTCCTCTCAGAAGTCTGTCTAATATTCAACATTTCTGATCAAATGATATACAATTTAAGGTCTTGGATGGCTCCAAAACAATGAAGTGGTAGAAATAAAGAGAGAAAAACTGCAAGTTCTGAAAAATTTTGTGTAGACTGTGCTGTCTTTTCAGGAAACCACAATATAAGTAGTCATAGAAGGAAAAATGCATAACAATGTATCTTTGTTGTCACTTCACCCCTTTTCTTTCCTTTCTTTCACTTTACAAAGAGATCACATGGGTGTCCTGTCTGATAACATACAGTTTCCTGACCCAGCATCATCTGGTGATTTGGATGATATTGCAGCAATAAAGAAACTAATACTGAATATTCATGTTTAATGTCAGTAAAAAATAGTGGTTTACTCCTGTAAGCCACTTCTTGTCTTTTTGATGTAAAACTAACGTGGTGTGCGTCCTGGGCCTGGTTAGGAGGAGGTGATTGAGATTTGCAGGACAGTGGCTCAGAGCAAGCTGTCTGAGAGGAAACACAAGGACGCTCTGCCTGCTGCCCAGTTCTGCCTGCGCTGTTCCATGGAGGTCCATGGACCCTGTTCTGCCCGAACAGTCCCTGCATACCTGCTGCTGGCCGAGGCCAACATGGGTGAGGAAGGAGCACAAAGTGGTTTCTCAGCTCAAAACGTCTTTGTTCTTCCTATATAATATGTTTAATGCTTCCATGTCCGTGTATGTATGTTTGTGTATGTATTTGTACTTGTGTCTGCAGGTTTGGGTAATCTAGCGATGGTGACAGAGCTCCTGTCCCAGGCAGAGTGGGCGGTGTTGAAGAGCCCAGAATGTGGTCACGCAGTCCACCACCATCTGCACAGAAGCCTGGGTCGCCTCCATACGGCCACTGGAAACATGGAAGCAGCTCTGCTGAACTTTGCAAATGATGTCTGTGTCATGATAAGGATAATTGCCAGAAACGGCTCCAGCACATTAAGTATTTATTAGTTCAATAACTTCACTGATACTGTAGGGGGCATTTTCTGGCCTTTGAAGAAAGTTTCAGAGTATGCGGTGTAGATTGTTCATCATATTGACATCTTCATATGCACATCCAACTTTGGAAATCTCCAGTATATTTGAATATGCTGTGAAAACTGAACTAATTTCACTAATGTTTTTTTCAGATATACTGTGCAAGTGAGGAGTTTGGAGTGGATAGCTTGGTCGTCTGTGGTGGCTACTTTCTCATGGCTGATGTTTTTGCCAAACAGGGGAAGACGCCTACTGCTCGTTCCTTGTACAGTGAGGTAAAATAAAATACATTTGATGTGATTATGGCACTTTGACCAAATCTATTTTTTGTGAATGTGTTTCATGGTTTATCTTCTATTGCTCAACTTACAGGTGGCACATAAATGGCACTGCCATCTGAGCAAGCTTTATAAGAGCCACGTCCAAAATGGCCACAATCCCGACATGTTGGAGCTATCTTATGGTACGTTTTGTTACATGAACAAGTTTCCTTCACAGATGTTATTAAATGTTCATGTGGGCCTCTGCTCCACCCACCCCAACAGTTTACACTCCAATTTGAAACCCCAGCTAAGGGGACCATCTTTACACGTATCTCACAGCAACCTGCTGTTTCTCAGAATACTGCTATTCTAGTTTCTCACAGCAGGTGCATATGATGTTTCGACTTTGCTCTCCCCTCTTGGGTCAGTCTCCCATATTGAGATTGACCATCCAGAGGGGAAAAGAATTACAGCCTTCTCAAAGCTCAGACGATCTACACAAAGATCAAAGCTTAGTTGCATGTAGGAGAAAAATAGAAGCAGGTCTACATACAAATATCCCAATACAAAATGCCATATAAAACATACAAAACTCCATAGCAAAGAGGTTCATTGGTGTATCACTGAAAAAATAAGGTCAGTACTATTTTTAGCTGAGCTGTCTTGCTGTGCAATCCGAAAGCTAAACCCCAGATTTACACTAGCATGCTTAGGGCGGACTAGAGACCAGCGCTGACACATATCTGGCTGTGCAGCATCCGTACTGCTACCCTCTATCGCAGCTGCTGCCCTACATATAATGCTAAGCCTGTTAGCGGCAATGCAATTTCCCAGGCTTTCTGAGACGTGTACTGAGGGGTAAAGTGGGCGTGAGACAGAAGGAACACAAACTATATTTAAATACAGACCTTAAGAAAGACAGACCTTAATTTAATGTTGATCTCTATTAAATGAATAAGAACGAGATACTGCCATTGTTTTAATGACATTTGCATCTTTGTCTCTGTCCATCACTTTCGAGCAGACAAAGCACAGCGGGTCGAGGTTGACGAGATGTTGAGAACCATGTTGGAGTTTGAGCAGAACATCTCCAGAAAGGACTCAGCTCAGGTTGCTTTGGTGGCCCACTGCCTGGCAATGCTGTGGCTCCTGGGAGGAGACTTCCAGAAGGTGAGTCATCTGACGTGGTGTCCAGGCAGTCAGTCTGACACAGTTCCCCACTACCCCCTCGTGCCCGTCTTTTAATGAGATTAGTTCTAATTGGTAAAGCTATAAAGACGAGGCGGGAATTAACGGGAGCTGGCTTGACGCTCTGACTTCCACCTCGGTTTCCAGCGTTGCTCTGTACGCCACCGGATGCTATTTGTTTGTGTGATCTTCACCTCTAATGTGTCATGCCAGCTGGGAGAAACTTAAAACCTTGTCGGGGTCTAGGTTCAGTGAGTCTGGGGCAGGGGGATAAAAACAGTTGGATTACATGTTATGACGAAGTACACAAAGCCTCAGTCTAGCAAACAGTAAACATATAAATACAGACCAGACAGTTCCACGAATACAGCCCTACTGTGTATGTGTGTGTGTGTGTGTGAGATTGTTTTGCAGTCATGTTTTTATCTGGTGGTTTAGTGGGTTGTTAGGGCTGGGTGAACTACAATCACAGTTATTTTTTACTTCACCGACAGCTTCACCAGAGCTCCAAAACTACTGGACCAGTAAACGCTGAACAAATCAAGTTTTCTTTTGTCGATTTTTGTCTTTTCTCTGAGGCCCAAATGTTTAGCCATAAAGGTCCTGGTGCCAAACAGAACCAAGACAACATAAGTTACCCCCCTGCTGTTAAACACATGCTTTCAGTGGCCAAATGGCAGCTGTAGGAACTGGGGCCCCTGCGGAGATTCTTCATACCAGAATGATGCCGAAGTTAGCCCGAAGGCCGCTTCGACTGTTTGAAGAGTATCTGTGAACTCCACAGTAAAATTCACTTTGTGCTTGTCTTCCCTCACAGGAAGGTCAGAGTGTAGAGTCAGCTATAACAAAGTGACTGTCTTCTCAAAGACACTTCTGCTGGGCAGATGCGTCTTGACATGTGTGTGTGTGTGTGCATGTCAGGCTGCCCTGGTTGAAGGATGATTTCCTCACACTATGTGTCACGAGGTTGCAGGTCTATTCTTTCCAGCTTCTTCTTTTCCGTTTATTCCACTACAAAATGAAAGAAACCCTCCCCAAAGAACTAGGCGTGGAGTTTTAATGACCACTTTTCCTTTTTCTATGTCGTAGTGCATGATGGTAATTTTGGTCATCGTTCCACTTCTGCCTATGCTGTCCACGTCAAAGCTACGCCGTAGGTTGCAGTGCAAGCACAGGACTTAGAAAAGCACACTGCTGTAAGAACATACAGTAGTTATCGTTGGGATGTCCTGTTACTTTGACATCTATGGTCAAATTCTTCCACTTTTTATCTAAGATTCAAGGTGTGGTTGCATAAGACGGAAGACACACTAGATAAGAGAGCCCATTTCTCAGTGAATCACCATCGTATTCACTGCAGAGAGAAAACCCTGTGGATGGCTGCAACACTAAACACACAATCGCTTAAGTCACACATACAAATGCATATTCCCAGCTGTTTGCTAAGAGACTGCAGGAATAACACACATACCAGTGCAGACCTCAGCAGATACCACATTGGGCTTAGTGTGTTCCCATTGAAGCATACATGATTTTTTGTCAACAGTGTCAAACAATGCTTTCATGTCCTCATTTTCTTTCAACTGTAAACAACGAAGGGCAGCGTACCAGCCTGTTGGAAGGGTAAACGGACGACCAGGTTGCAGTCCAATTTTAAATGATATTATTATATAAGTCAGCTTTGCTCTCCCCAGAGAGCCTAACAGCTGCAGCTGCTGTGTTTGTTTCCGTTTGTGTTTGTGTGCCAGGCCATGGGATTTGGCAACACGGCCCTGCAGGCCAGCCAGCTGATACCAAACCACGACCTGACGGAGGACATCCAGGGCCTGCTGCAGCTGGTGCAGGGCCCGCTGACAGCATCACATCCTGCTTCTGACTAGTCACCATACCTGACCTGTCCATCCCTCTGCTTGGAGATCTGCCACACACACCCCCAGGACATCTGTTTAACCTCACACTGATTCAGCCATGTAAATGAATTGGGAACAAATAAAGACTTTATAAAGCGGAGCAGAGCTTATGATGTCATTTAGGCTTTAACCAGATGTTGTGAATCTCAAAGCGAACTGAAGCAAATGTTGATACTGAAAGGTTTGATGAAAGCAGTAAAAAGAGACAAGGAGACACATTTGCATTGGTTTTGAATAATGACTCATCTTTATTTTAATCTAAAAAAAAAAAAAAAGAGGGATATATATTTACATCATTTTGCACATCTGTGAATGACATGATTTGGGGATCCAGTTTGTAACACTGTCAAAAAGATACAGAACAAAATAATGGTGAGGGCATTTGTTAAAACTTTTGTTTATGCGACGTTTTTGCTTATCTCGTACCTCACAGACCGGAGCCTCATCATCAATTCACCATATGCAGATAGAATTAAAGATTTCTTATGTTATTTCAATGAAGCATAAAATCTTCCTCCTGCAACTCAAAGTATATTGTAAACCTTTAAGCAAATCTCGGGTTCCTTTTAAAACACATTGACATAAAATGAACCTGACGATTGCAGTGAAATCCTACACATTATATACAATTTTGAAACATTTATTCATTATATCAAAACAAAGAATCACTTTTAAAATCATCTCACTACTAGTGTTATTAGTACTGAATTACACAACAAAATGTTTGTTTTTTTTGGCATTCAGATTCATTTTTTCTGTGTTGAGAGGCAGCAAAACATGGAAACACCTGGATTTCCGCATATTCCCTTTTTCATTTTCGAGCCAAATATACATTAGCAGCAGTTTGGAATTAAATAGTAACCTTGTGCTGTCGTGTTGTTGTACACAGTGACTAGTCCAGAGGTCCCTACACATTTTGTTCTAGGCTGACCGAGCACCACAAAGGCCCAAAAACCTTTGATCATCCCATGATTTACACACTTTTCTTCCTTCCTTGTGTCCCTAGCAGGCGGTACCTATTTCTTCCAGTAACCCCAAAACCTTGTATCCTCTTTATCATCAGCCACTGGTCCACAAAGACCAAGCAGAAAGAAACCCACCTCAACTGGGACCTTGACTCAACTACGGTCCTCAAATCAATGCTCCCAAAGGACAACAAGACAATGAAAAGGCAGTTTGAAAGTTGTTAGGGCACAGTTAAATGAGCCTTCAATGGCTGGATGTGCTCTGTCTGCATAAAGATGATATACAAACTAAAGATTTAAGTAACGGGCTGTAAGAGAGAAGAGAGCCTTTCACTCTTTCCTATGGCTGGCTTTTTTAATGTCTAGAAATGATATGTGATCTTTGATTTATAGATTTACACAATGTAGAATGACACAGGCTTCAATACAAGGACAAGGACTTCAAATAATAAGGGACAACAACAACTGGAGAGAGTTCACCCATAGAAGCTTTTGTGTTGGAGTGTGACATGGTGATAATTGAGCCCACCGGACCTTGTGTGACGTTGTCGGATTTCACAGTTTGTTTGTCAGATACTCTCATTATATAAATACCGGACAACATCACAGTAGTGTAAATGGTGTTATTCTCTCAGTGGAGCCACTGTGATCACTTGACAGCAGACTTTAATTAAAAGCTGCCTTTTCCCAATGTCTGGCGGGTTTAGATTTGGCAACCTCCAGCAGGCCTGTTAGGTTCCAGACAGTTAGTAAATCCGGCCCACAAAAGAGGAAAATAAAATCAAGCTTCACAGCGGTTTCACTTTATTGAGACAATATTAGTGCACACAAACCACTTTTTTTTAAAAATACCATAAATTAGGAAGAAAAGAAGGAACAATATAAAACAAGCAAGGAAAAAAAGTGCATGTTAACCATGGTATACACCACATTGTCTTATACTGTAGTTTACAACCTTTTTTTCATTGTTGTTTGTGTGTGTTTTTGTCTGCCTGTAGGTTATGTGTTATGTTTCTGGCATCCTGCTCGGATGGATATGTCATGCTTTTGGGGGTCAGGGTGAGATCCAGGCTGCTTCCCTGAGTTGTGTTCAACAGAAAGGGTTATGAGCCTAAAAACACTAATGTCACAACGTGGAACAACTTAGGGCTTACGTTTGTGCTTTTGATCAGAGCTGTAAATTATTCTGAGTGAATGGCATTTACCTCAGCGTACCGCAAAGCTAAGTTGATAGATATTTCAGAAGGCTTACTGGAGGTAAATCAACAAGAACAAAAACCATAAGCAATAAGCTCTTGGCCACTAAAATCCCTGGATTTTTTTTCTTTTCTTTTTAAGGAAAGAAAATGTAACATTCTATTCAAAGAGACTGCAAAAATATAGTTTTGATTTTATTTTATTTGTACATCAAGCCAACATACTTTGTGGGTTAAGATACTTCTTTTCATTTTATTAAAAAACAAGGTGAAACAATAAAAGTAAAATCTACAAATCATATGACTGTGAAATCACATCTAACCAAATTCAGAAATGTTAGCACCAAATTTCAGTTCCAACCTTTCAAAATTGCTGGTCTGTACAAACAGTTTTGTCCACAATAGCTTATGAAGAAGTCAATGTTGGCAGTTACTTGAGCTGCTCCAGTTTCATCAGCTGGTTACTAGTATGCACCGAAGCTATTTCACTACTTAAATATTTACAAAAAAAAAAAAGCTAAAAAAGAAATACAAAATAATACACAACTACCGCTTTAGCTAAGAGACGTAAAGGGAAGGAACACCTGGTATATCAGGGGCCATTTGAAAACCACAAGGATCCTGGCTGATATGTTCTGTATGTTTGAATATCTAGGTCATCCTATGGCAGTGAGAAGTCACCGGTTTGAGGTATATTTTGTTTGCAGGTGTCGACGCAGCTTTCACACTCTGTTTCATGTTTCCTAAATATGTCATCGGAGCGAGAAAAAAAATGCATCTGCTTATCATAAAGTGCTAGACAGTGAATGAATTTTAAAAAAGCAGCAGACTGCTGCTGCTGGTAAGGCTAATCAGACAAGCTATCTAGGAATGTAAAAACTTGGTAATGGCGCTCAATTTATTTTAATATTCCAGATTGTGACTCTTAAAAAGAACTTTTTTAAAAATTTCTGCTACTTTGCACAAGTTAGGGCAGTTTTGTTTACATTTACATTAGCCTGCTTTATTCACAGTGAACAGAGAATTGATTTGTCGGTATGTAGTCCGGGTTAAAACACTGAAGGTAAATCAATCTGACAGTGCCACGTCAGCCTCTTATTCACCGTCTGTTTGATGTGATGACAAAATTTGATATTTTATGAATTATAATCATACACAAGTTTAAGATGTGATATATTGCCATGCAATGGAGTAGATTCATCTCTCATGTCATCCATCTTATTTATTAATTATAAATAACAGTAAATTTGACATAAAACTCGTTCACCTCCAGGTGCTGCAGGATGGTCCTCATCTTGTTCTGCACCCCTGACCGAACGCTACATTGCTACATTTGAACTGTCAGCAGTAAAATGTGCCTAGCATGACGACGTATTCATCTCCCAATGAGCTAATCACTTGAAGAAAAAAAAACCCCAAACACTTCATTTTGCCTCCAATCCACCAAACTTGACTGCAGTCTCAGCAGGAATACCCCTTTCTTATGACAACATACTGTAGCTTCTCCTTCAAATAATATTACTGTATTGTAAGGATCAACAATTGGCAGACTTATGCCTTTATGGGAATCTCACACCCACCCCAAAAAACATAGTCACCTTCACCCTAAACACTAGAACAGGCCAATTTGGCCATTATTTCATGTCCTGTATCCCACCCACTCTGACCACCGTGCAGCAGTGGGAGCTCAGTTTGAACAGTGGGGTTTGCAGTTTTGGGAGCAGAGGTGCAAAGCAAGGAGAGTCAGGGGAGCAGCCTCAGATCAATTTTTTGTTGTTTTTTTTATTTTATTCATTTTTTTATGGAAGTTAGTAGGAGAGGGCTTGTGTTTTGGTTTTTCTATTTCTGTGGTTGTGTCTGTATGAATGTTCTGTTTTTCTTTGCTCTTGTTTTGCATTTATCATACTGTGTTTCAATCATTTTTTATTGATATGTGTTTTTAAAAGGAATGTGTGTTGCCACATGCGTTTTGGATATGTATTGGTGGTGTGTGTGTGTGTGTGTGTGTGTGTGTGTGTGTGTGTGTGTGTGCATGAAGCCGTTTCAATCTCACTCAGTCAATAACTTGATCTCATTGGCAAGGAGGGTGTTGAAGTTGTAGGCCGGATCAGGGAGATCGGGCAGGGCGGGGGCTGTAGACTGGCGAGGCGAGGACTGGGAGGGCTCCGCCAGCTCGGGGTCACTCTCGCTGGATGTAGAACCCACGCTCATGTTGCAGACGGCCTCTGGTAACGAACCGCCACTGGCGGGCACCTGGCACACCTCGGGCTCACTGCTGGTCTCGCTGGTGCTCGACACGACGGACAGCAGGGACATCTTGCGAGTGAGGCGGCTGGGGAGCATCGACAGGGCGTAGTCGGCGACGATGCCTGCCACATCCATGCCACAGGCCTGGTCGAAGGCGATGAAGCCCACGTTGGCATTGGCCTCACAGACCACAAATGACCCGTCGTTGAGCTGCAGGAGGTCGATGCCACAGACATCCATGCCAAGGATGTTGGACACCTCTATGGCCAGCTGCTTGCCCTGCTCACTCAGTGGGCACATCATACCTACACCACCTAATGGGTGATGAGAGAGACATCAAGCTGGTTAATAGCTTTCACAGTTCTCTGTAAAAAAAATAGCATTGAACCAACCCCAAAAATGTTTGTGGATAACTTAAGAAACTTTTCTGAAGTGTTTTGCTATTGTCAGTGTACAATATCACAGCCTCAAATACCATCACAGCCACCAAGTATCAACGTGATCTGTTAGATAATGCAGAATTATCTGATGACTGATGTCCTAAATATGTCACAGCTCATTACAGCCTCAGCTAAAGCAAACCTGCTCACGCTCTGACATTGAAAATCAGTCTCATCGCTGTGACGCCAAACACAGTGTCACTTCATGTCTCTGAGGTAGATTTGGGACATGGTTGTTGATTTGGCACGGTTTCCTAAAAAGCGGTTTATGGGGCTGATAGAGTATTATACTTGATCAAATATTTAGATGCTATGACCATTACATACTGTGTCCATGTACAATAATGATTAGAGCAAACTCTAGTCTTTTCTAAATCTTACAAATAACCAGAGCAGCTCATATGATCCAAACAATTGATAAGTTATAAGTAACCACATTAAAAATAAATGACTCTTGCAATGCAGCCACTGTTGTTTTTTGCACTGAAGGGAAGGGGTTGTGAGTTCAGTGTGTGATAATGTTCAGTGGTTTAGTAATTCAGAGAGTCATTCCTGACTCTCGGGTGTCTGCCTACCCAGGGAGCAGTTGCTCTGCATTCGACCGTCAGTGGAGCAGCGCAGCATTGAGCCAATGACACGGCCGCCCACCAGGACCACCCGCACATCGCGGCCGTGCGACTCCTTGACATACTCCTGAAACAGGTAGGGGGTGTCATGGCGGATCAAGTGGCACAGATCTGTCAGGTGGTGCTTGTCCCGTGCCAGGAACACAGCCTTTCCTGGAAAGAGGGAAGATGAAAAAATGACAGACAGATGAGTCATGATGTTCAAATGAAAACAAAACGCTGGGTCTGACATTCGTGTGCTATTGGTTAAGGCTGGACAAGTTCCTCCGAGTTATGCTGACAGGAGGCTGGTTCTGCTGACTAGGTCTCACACCAGTTCACGTTTCTCATAATGGAAAGGACACTCCTCTTAGCAGCCACAGAATTGCTTCTCACAGAGGATAGAAGACGTCAATTTTAATTAGCACCTCTTGGCTCTGTCTCCTGGTTGTCAAGCCCTATGACCCCTGTTCTGCCACCAAGTAAAAATCATGTGATTGCAGCGCGTGTGCGTGTGGACATTGTGCATAAGTGACAATCTGAACAGGACAGGATGACAAGGCAATCCTTTGGTAACAACATGAAGGTGTGAAAACGGACAGTGGCAGATATGATGTAACACTTAACAAGTCAAAAACAAGACAAGCAACAAAATCACAGTCCTGTGACTCAATGAGACACGTGAACATGACTTTAATTAATTAAAGACAAACGTTATATTGTGAAGTACGATATTTCACATTACTCACATATTATCAATGATTGTTAAGGTTTTGGAAAAACTCGTATTTGTTTATAGGCCTTTATATTTGCCAATGAGAAGGAGAGCAAGCTGGACTTCGGCCAATGTCAATGGTCAACCACAGAGGGGAAGAAAGCACCCCCTGAGACTCAACTGCATAAAAAGGGTCAAGTAAGTGGTTTGACCAACGGCTGCTTTCCCTAACAATGCGCTGTAAGGGCAGTCTGGGCTGGTCAAGGTCCATTGTTATTCCTACACACAATGGAAGAGCCAGTGAAGTGTCGATAACTATGAATAGGGGAGGGCTAATGGGTCAGCAGACACTAGTGGGACTTGTGATCTCTCAGCACTGCATGAATGGCAAGACTGAAAACTTCCCACACAAGCCCACATGAGAATTCAGGCAAAATGAGGAAACTATGGTCAATTAGTAAACTACAAACAAAGATCATTAACCTAGCGGTCACACTGCGAGCGTTTCAGGCTTCTGTTTTGTGTCTTCTGCAGTACCACAGTCCCAAACATTTAACACTCTGTCAATGAATTTCATATGGGGGTGGACTGAGCTGCCACTGGGGGGCTGCAGTATGGAGACTTCAGAGGTGTGGTGTTGTGAACAGAGTTTCTGACAGGAGGATATAGACTGATGGTCTTACCTCTGTGGCCACGTGCGTTCTTCACCACCACAGGGTAGCCCAGCGGCTCTGCCTCGTCAATCATCTTACGGAAGTTGTCATGTCCTCCTGGAAAATGCCCATGCACGCCAAGCACAAAGCAGACACACACACGCATGCACACAGAGGTGTAACATGTATTAGAAATGGTCCTTTGTAGCATAGCATAGCTCACACATTGCAGCCAACCGAGCAGGATGGGGGGAGGGAATGAAGCCCTCCTGTTGCTATGGCAACAGAGGTGCCTCAAAACAGCAAGGCTGTAGGAGTGTTGTCCTGTTGGCTTGCACTTATTTTGCTGCTTGATTCATGAGATTTGAACAGAGCAGCCACTGAAGGATGCATTAATGTGAAGCAGCTGACCATATCTGACATTGATTCAGAGGAGCAGCCTGTGCCAACAGATGTGCCTTCTCTGCTTTGGCTTGAGAAGCGACTGAAAAATGTGTAAGTATTGAAAAAACGGAGGTGTTAATAACGTCTTTCCCCTTGCTCTCTCCCTTCCTCTCTCACTCTCTCTCTCTCTGCTTCCCTCCCTCTCTCCCTCCCTCCATTTTTGTTTCCCTGTCTGGTCTTATCTGGCATTCAGTCAGGGGAACAGATGTGAACTACCCTGTCACACGGCTTTTTCCAGATGCACTGATTCGCATTTGTTTTCAGTGAGGAGGGGAGGGGAGGAGGAGGGAGAGTGGATGGCAAATGTGAGTCCAACCCCGTCATAAGCTGCTGTGCTGGAGAGCAGGAGGGAGGCAATGGCATCTTTTATTTTGAAAAATCACAGGGGTGGGGGGTGGGGGGTGGTGTGTTACATAAGCTCTCTAGCCGCTCTGCATGCATCGCCTGGCCTACTGTGCAGAGAGACGAATGGAATGTAGGCCAAACACCCCCTCCTGTCTTTCTCTCTGTCTGTATCCTTCTCTTTACGCTCTCAGAAACACCACAGCACTGTGGATTTTTGGAAAACAGAGAGATGCTTGGTGTTGTTTGTTAGATTTTGTTTCAGCTTGGGAAAATCAACAAACTACAACAAATAAAAAACAGCAGTCTGGCTTGCATTCTGTAACCCCTCTAAACCTACGCTGCCTTTGTTACCTCCAGGTTAAAACCAGCGCTGTTAAAGGACAGATATGAGGGTTTGAGCAGGTATTTAAATGGGATTTTCTCTCTGATGTTTGAGTAATTGCAGTGAATGGGCGATTCTCTGACTGATGGCTTATTAATCTGTGATACAGACACATGTGGGCTAAAACCTGTGATGCAACTAATGTCATTGAAATGTAAAAAAATACACAGGAAAACTTGTGTTTATGCTCATATTCGTTAGGCGACTATACATGATGCAGTTATATCCCAATTTGATTTGTCTATACATACAATGTATGCAAGAGCTGTTTACACAAAGTACAATGGTAACAATTCATAAAGAAACTGACAGAACTATTAATACTTTGGCAGTGTCTGTGGGACTTCTTACAAGAAGTTGTCCAGCTGTGATGGTGCCTCTGTTGACGGGTGTGTGCATCTGTGTGCCACAGAGCTCTAAACAATGGACAATGCAGCACAACTCTGCATCCAACTCGAGGCATGCACTTGTCATCTCCACACTGGGAAGTTGATGAATTAATAAAACCAGTCGCATCACACATTCAACCAACCAGCACTGTATAAGACATCTTAGTTGCAGCCACACAGTTCTACATCATGTGAAAAAGAGCACTGATTTACCATAGGAGAAGGTGTCAGGCAGAGGCACCCCATGGCCAGCCAGCTCCTGAAAGGTCCAGAACTTGTTGACGCAGTTGAGTATGGCCTGGGGCCGGTTGATCAGCCGGCAGCCCATCTTCTCCAGGTGGCGCAGCACGGTGATGTCACTGTCGGACTGCACCCAGGGCGTGGGCACCCGCACCACCACCACCTGAGGATAAGACGTCACCATTTCCTGCTCCACTCGCAGACCTGGAAGGTGATGTGATGGAGAAGAAAGGGTAGAAACATCATTAAACAAAGGCAAGTCATTTAGTTGTCAGCCTGTGGGTAAACAAACATAAAAACACCCTGGACCTGACCTCCATCTGAGCCAAGATACAACACGTATCCAGCCTGTTAGTGGCACTCATGGAGCAACATGTCATTGTTTCTGGCTATCATCCTCAAAATGTTACCATACCAATTTAGAAAAGAAAACATTACTAAAGTGGTTGATGAAATGTAGAATCCATCATCTTCTGGTGGAAAAGTTTACTCCTCTTACGAAGACTGTTTGTGGACACTGCTCCAAGTCGTCACCCCACAGCTCTGAGCGCAGAGTTGGCCCACTTACAGGACCAGCAGCCAGCTCTGAAGCTGGTGGTGTTAAGCCACAAATTTGGAAGCCATGAAGCTGCCAGCTGAGACGATTATTTACATGCTTCCCATATCCATATACTAGCCACACTGCACCGCCAGCTCCTCTGCCTTATGGGCCAATACTGTCCTCCTCTTCAACCCAGAGAGCCAGAGAGAGGCATCCTGGTTGAAGTGCTGATGTTTCACACTACTTTATCTCAATGTAGGGCAGTAGGGTAAGAAGAGCTGTCTGAAACCCCAAGGGTGCATATGTTAAAATTCACCACACATGAACACATAAGAGGGAGAGAAGCTTGATTAGAAACACTTTATCATATGTAAAATAAATTTGTTCTGTTCAGCTTTTTCATAAATTTAAGGATATTTTTCATTCTTTCATAGTTTGCTGTTACTAAAAAAATTATAAAATCATTTCTTTCTAGTGACTTTTTTTGAAGGTCAAACTGCCATTAGTTTTCAATGTCTCAGCCTGACACCACTTTTATTATGCAAATGTTGGCCAAGTAAATACAACAGGCAAACTGAACACATCTGAATAGGTCACTGATCCAGCCATTTCAATGCAGCACAGCATGCAGAAGCCATGGAAAACAGGGGTGACTCGACAAAGAGAGGCTTGTGTTGTATGATGGCAGGAATAAAGCCGATGTTACATAGTATACACTAGCTTTTCTACAAGGCAAAAAAGAAAAGAAAAAAATAAGAAAAAGAAATCTGGCACATTTCATCATTCACATGCCGTCTCTAGTCTCCAGAAACAGCTATCTGGATCTGCAGAACAGAGTAAGATCTTTGAAATAACTGAATTCTGGCTTGATATTTGCCAAACGCAGATGGCAAATTCATCAGCCATATCCAAAGATTTGGCAGCATGTTTCTGGTGACTGGTGTTACTTTGTCACCCTGTATGAAAAGAGGAAACAGAGACAGATTGTGAGATTTTTGAGCGGGCGACGCCACCTGACAGCTCATCGGGGGGAACAGATTGGGTGATGGCAAAAACCCGTGAGTACGTGTGGGCGCACACATATACGGTGCGTTTATGCGAAAGAGGGGAGGAGGTGCATTCGTCTCTGGCGCAGCGACCTGCACCTCTGCCGTGAGCTGAATTTCAGCCATCTTAGAATCTGCAGGCTCACAGCAGAGACAGCACAACCAGCAGAGATCATCAGAGGTCACGAGAAGCACGATGGTCGCTGCATAAGTAATAACATCAGACAGACAGCTACTGGGCGTGCCGGCAGATGTGCTGTGCATGTGTATTGCATACCATGCATACCCTATGGTGTTTTCCACCACTTGCCTTTGGGGTCTTTCTGTGTACAAACAGGTAGAGGCCAGTACAAAAGAGATACAGCAGGCAGATGTCTTGTAGCTTTAACACAGGGGGACGGGAAGCGCGTGAAAAAGGAGTATGAAGCCATGAAAAGGCAGCCACCCCTCCCTTTTTCTCCCTCCTCCTCACCACAATCTCAGTGCAGAAGCAGGAGGATTCACAGTCTCTCCAGACCTATTCAACCCTCTCACACACTGCTCTGATTGTGCAGCCATGGAGGGCACTGCGAGCGGTGTTACAGTGGGAAGTGTCAGGGGATGTGGTCTCATGGTTTTTTGACAGCGTTCACTGTTCGTGGCACTCATCTCCATCTCCAGGGGAACAGCGCAGAGACCAATGAGGCAGCAAGATGAATCAGTCCCATTCATTTGTGCAAGTATTCGCCACTCTGTCCGTCATGTGACCACTGGAAAAACATTCAGAAACCCTCCTGACCAGCTTTGGTGTATAACAAAAGCGACATATGGTTTGTGATAGTGTGTGATTTAGTGCAACCTATTTATAGCTACAAATGATGGGATTGTTTTTTTTTCTTTCCTCCACAACAATCTGTAGTGTTTTTAGGCTTCAGTGGACTGTACGTCTGCCTGACAAAGCTGACAGGCATAACAAGCATTCTGTGCATACCGCTGCAACGTCACAAAGCGGGCGATGCCGACAAACACCGTCCGAATGTTTGACCAGTCCCGCCAGCTGTGAATGCGGTCCCAGTCTGGGTCTGCGTATCTCATCTAAACAAGCCTGTTACCCCCCCCAAAGGTTTCTCATTCGTTTGGGCTCACGTTACCTTCAGTGCCTTATTTGCATATATGTCATCGGTCACGCTCATCAGACAAACCCATATTCTGCAGGCCTACTGTGGGGCCAGGCAAAAAGATCTTTTGTTTATCACGCCATGTAAAACTGCATATGAAATCAGCCTATGCGCTGTATAGCTGATAGCTACTTTTTGCAGTTTACAGTAGCCAAATTAAATAGGGCAGGCAAGACTTATCATGAGACAGCAACATTATCTGATCAAAGGCAAGGCTGAGCAGCATGTAAAAGCTCTGCAAACACAATAAACTGCCAATGAACAATTTTCAGATGAAATAGGTCAAACCCAGACCACACTTATAATAATCTTTTGTGTCTGGTTCTGGGCTGGGGAGTATGTCAGTATTACTCAGATAAAATTCAGTTTGATCACATGATGATGCTTTACACCCAACTACTCAAATCTCAACTGAAAATGCCCTGAACCGTATGACACGTCAACTGCAGTTCAATATGTTTATTTAACCTGTGGCTTGGTATGAACAGTGCTATAATATGATTAACTGACAGCTAAATTACTCCAGTACACATAGTTATATTTTCATTTATATGCACACAACAAAACAGACAACTATTATTATTACTATTACGTAAGAGTAAAGCAACTTGTTATTATCAGTACTTAGGGATGGTGGTGAGTGAGTCTTTCCAATCCCTTGCCAAGCCTAACTCAATTGTTACATATTTATATTTTTGACATTATGCTGAGTAGGAAATACCGTACCCATCAGCCACTGTGGCTGGTGGGTACAAACAAACAAAAAACAAACCACTGCTATTTTAACTGATGTGTTTTTTTACATCTCCACATGATTCTTCATTACCTGTCGGAGCGTCTGGTAATACAGGCAGGCCTGTAAGTTTTGGCTAGTGGTGCTGCAAAATTTCTAACCTGACAGAAAGGTCTGACAGTTTCTTTGGTGGGGCATACCATTGTGGTATGACAGGAAAATCAGAGAAAAAATATGCATTGTCATTCTCTGAAGAATATTTGTGGGTTTGTGGTCACTTAAATGTGTCCCACCACTGTTTTTTTTTTGTTTAACAACAATTTATTTTAAAACATGGTTTTAGAGTCTGATAATCACAGCACACACACTGGTTCTTTGACTGCTGCAACTCTACTAATTGAAAATGCAAATGCTTCCTTGAATAGCAAACAGAGGCAGAACATTTACAACTGGCTGGTCTCGTAATAGAGGTCCGTCAGGTATGACGATAAAAGAAAATTCCAGTGTGTGTCACTCAATTCGCTGTGTTTGCTGGTAAATGCTACTAAGATTTAACACTTACAAGAATGTGAGACGTGTGAGGAACATGTACTTTAGAGCCGATAAATGTATGATACGAGGTATCAGTAAAGGTATTAATCATTTGCAGCAAAGACTAATGTTGTTGTACATGCGATTTTCTGTGTGTGTGTGTGTGTGTGTGAGTGTAGCGATAAAGTGCTGTGAGCATCCTTGGCAACACCAACAAAATGTAAATATGACGGTAAGGGCTGCACTTGAGAACCTGCAAATGAGATGCTGTGGCTTGTAGATGTAAATCACGTTTCTGATTATCATTTAGTCTCATTTCTCATAAAACAGGGAGTCTGTGCTTAATTAATAACCAAACAAGGATTAGCACTGCAGTGAAGTATGTTGATGCTGACACACACTGACATGTCTGCTGGTAAATTAAGACACTGAGTCTGAGCCTTAATGTTCCATCTTTCCCTTCACTGACACAGGAGTGTTGCATTTACCATCATCGGGGTACAAGAGTACCCACTGGTATGTGCAAGGATCACAAAGGATTGTAACATCAACTCATATCCTGTCTCTGTTTAAATGTCTTGCACACAAATCATGGGATGTGAAATGCCTCCTGCGAGCTGGACACTGGGTTTGGCTGGTCATTAAAACATGACGGAGTATGAGTGCATGCAGGTGTCCACTCTTCTCTCCTCCCTGAGGTCACATTGGACCCATTAACCTCAGAGTGAAATGTGGATGGGACCTGACTTGAGAATGCATGAATAAGCCAAGAGAATGAGAAACCTTTGAAATCGCTGTAAAAAGCTTATCAGTTTTTAGGATTAACACTGCATTCTGACCCTCCCTAAAGCAAATATTTGTTGTGCAAGAACTTTTTTGGTTTAGATTGTTAATGTTACATCAACTACTGGTGAGAAGCCCATCTTTGAACTATTTCTGGGGTAAAACTTTTCCTTTAATGTCAATTCAATATATGATTTTTACTGCCTCTAAACATAGTTATTTAGTAAATTAATTTCTGAACTAACTTGTTTAATTCATATTAAATTACCTTTTATAAAATTATAAATGCACCCATGACAGTAGTACTGAAGAGTTCTAACCACTTAAAGACGTGGTCAGTGACCACAAGAGCATTAGTGATCATGTGATGGTGAAATACCACTTATGTCCAGTGCAGAAACAACAAGGACCGTGAACACTTATGGGGCTTTTCTATAGCACCTACTCGGCTCTAATCGACTCTATTTTACTCTTTTTTAGGGGTTTCCATTAGATGTTAGTACCTGGGACCAGGGACCTATTCAGATGGGAGTTCCAAGCGAGCTGAATCAAGTAGAAAATATGATGCCATCAGCACTGACTGGCCAAAGAGTAACGTCGCTGGATGAATCATGAGAACGGCTCGTTCATAAGAATCAACACCACCATTTTTAAAACCTAACAGCATCAAGCACGTTTGGAGATGGATGCCGAGTCAAGTATGGCCCTTTTCCACAAAACCTACTCGCCATCTCGGGGGGTGGGGTCGTCATAGGAATGAAACTCCAGCGACACCATTTGTAATGCGACGTAAACACGAAGCAACTATGGAGGCCACCAGACAAAGAAATGTCCACATCTCGTTGTTGCTCTACGGGGTCAGTTATGTGCAGTGATTTATGATTGTATCATGTTTGCTGTTAATGTGATTTTAAAATGGTGGAGTCGACTCAGGGATTGAGTCACTTTCAACCTGTGTAATGGAAAAGCTCCTTACTGATCTTGCCAAAGTCACAGTTGTATCCTCCTAATAATGCATTTACTTATCTTAATCATAAATTCCTGAGCCGTCTTAACTTGTTTAATGCCTCTGATACTGTACCTTTATGTTAATTCATATTAAGATTCAAACTGCCTGTATATTAAAATAGATTTATCACTTTACTTTTATGAAGACGATGCTGTCAAATTGCCAATTGTTGTTAACTAAGTTAATTAAAAAGTTCCTTTCAACTGCTTTCAAGAGTTTAATTAGTGTAAGTGTAAATACGGTTTGGGTACATTACAAGTCAATAAACGCTGCATGTAATACTGTAAGTATAAAGGGCCAGGAGGCATCTCAAGACCTCTCCCACGGAGTATGTACTGTCTGGTGTGGCCAATCTGTCCCCTGGCTGTTAATCTGTGATGTCAGACCAAAGCTCAGAGGACATTTGCTGCATGCTGTCTTGGGGCCAACGTGGATTATGGGTCATGGTAACTGCCCTGCTCCACTTGTGTGTATCCTGGTAAGCTATAAGTCTAGACAACTATCTACCAATCTGTGCTGTTCTCATGTTCAGTGGGTCTCCTGGAAGTCTTCATCATTGTTCATCATCATATGAACAGCCTATTCTTCTGGAGGGATTTAAACAAAAAAAAAAAACATCTTAATTTAATCTTCATGAGGTAGGTATGCGATATAAACATCACAAATAACCAACTCTACATTCTGCACTTTGGTATATCCATATACAATTGATGATGATGTACATGTGGCATTTATTGCACGTCTGTCCATTCCAGGGAGAGGGATCCCTCATCTGTGACTCATCCTCAAGTTTCTTCTTTTCCCATGAAGTATGACAGAGAGCATCATAACTGTACAGACTGTAAAGCCCTCTGAGGCAATGGATGTTTGTGATTAGGCTTTAAATAAATACATTTCATGACATCAATATCAAACAATATCTCAAGGAAATTTAATCGAATGCCACTGAACTTGATTAAATGTCTTTGAAGACATTTCACCTCTCACCCAAGAGTCTTTATCTGTTCGTGTGCATGTTTGTCTGACAGGTAAGAACAGTCAGACAAGCAAGTCAGTCAAGTCAGAGCAGGTCAGGGAAGTTTGTTTGAATTTCCTTGAGATAACTATGAACTGGATGAGTGAGAATATCCACAGGATATTTCTTAAATACTCTCCATTTTAATACTCCTGACACTGTTGGCATTTTGAACCCCACGTTGAGTATAATGTTAGTGACTGTGCTGTACAGTAAAAATGATGTAACAGTATGGAGTCTGTGAGGGACATGCCGCCCAATCTCACCCCCCTCCAGCCCCCCCTATTCATCCCACATCCTCTCCCAACAATTCAGCCTCAGCCAGAGCCGGCCCACACCGTTTATGTGTTAATTGAGACCTACACGCCTCTCATCTGGTGACACGGTCTCACTTTGCACCGCCTTGACGAATTCCATGTGTGTCTGTTTGTTTGCGAGTCCCTCCTGCCACCATCGCTTTAACAAGGCCTCCCAGGCCGATACTGTAAAATGCTGTCATTTCATAACACGCAGGGGGACAAACAATGTGCTCTGGACAAAGCAGGAGTTACCAAACAAAACTGGTTAAAGATCTGTCATCACAACACAATGTGGGCTGGATAGAGAAAGTCAAATATACAGAAAACAGACATGCTAGATGAGTACATGTGATACTCAGTTCACAGATTTCAGTACGAATAATAAGAAGAATAACATGGATCCACTGTTGCAAGATTTGCTTTTTACTTTGCTTCTTTGAGTCTTTTTTTTTTGCTTCTGGTTACTCAGTGGCGCCTATTTAAGATATCACTTTAGGTCCTGACTGACTCTGATGTACATTAATTCAATACATTTAAGGATTTATTTTAAAAATATGACTTCACTGGTCTACTGGAATATTTCTGCATGTTTAAACGCCTGTGTCTGTTTCTGTGGACTAATTCGACAGGAATTAGTCCATGGTGCCAAATTTCCACATAAAAAGTTAACACAGAGAGACCAACATAAAAGCTGCAACTCCAACCCAAAAGGCGACGCGATGTGGAGCTAAACGACACCAAAACAGCTTATTTTCACTATTTAACTGCGCGCATTTTCACCCCCTGTGCTGTTAAATAAAGACGTCTCCCGGCCGCTTGGACACTTTAAGATAAATCTCCTCGGTAGCTCACAGAGAGGGTGACGCACTCAGCGAAATGAAATCAAGCATCATCTGTGTGCAGGCGGCGGAGCAGAAAGTGGGTTAGGCGGTCACGGCCGCGCTTACACTTGGCTTCACTCGCAGCAGCGCGGCCCGGCCCTCCGCTCGCTTTACGGCAGCGTGCTCCCCAAACAATGCCCGGCTGCCATTAAAACTTTGTGCGGCCGGACCCGGGCAGCCTCGCCGCGCGGTCTCGCCCCACATTAGGTTTGAATTAACGGGGTGGTACTTGCCTAATTGTCCCTCGCTGATGGTGAGCACGATCTGGTCCATGAGCAGGGAGCGGAACTCAACATCCTCGTCGGCGCAGCGCTCCTTCAGAGCCCGGAGGATCTGAACTTGAGGGTACTCCTGGCTGATCCGCCGGTCGGTCACGAACCAAACTCGAGAGCACATCTTCTTTTTGTTTGTTTTCAAGATGCGAAAATTAAAAACCCGGCTTTAAAAAACGGGAGGCGGCAGGTGTGTGTATGTGTGTGTGGCGGCAGAGTAGCAGAGATGCTCACACAATGGAGACCTAGGCGGCTGTGATGTGGCCGAAAACGGGACCCGAGTCCACCGCTGTCTGGACCGAACCGGCTAGGACGAGTCTTCTTTATCACCTTTGTCTCCCTTCATTTGCGGCCATTTAGTCTTCTGGCAGCTTGTTGAATCCAGACCGCGCGCAGTCGACACGTAGCGAGCCGAAAACAACGACGTGTGCGTGTTTATCCCGCAGAAACTTGCCTCTTTCGACCGAGAAGCCGCTCGTGGCACTATCTGCCCGCCGGGGCAAACAAAGCTCGAGCTGTGCCGCTTTCCGCCCCCCCTCGCCGACTCAAAACTACCGATAGTTTTTTTCCCGCGATAACAGCGGTCAGTCGGTGTGGCGCTGCAAACCGCAGAGTCGTCGGTTTGTTTCGATAAACTGAGCTAACCCGCAGCGACAGCCCTCCTCGCGCTGTTTGGCTGCTATCCACGAGGTACTGGTGCTGAAAAGTGCACGCGCGTCATTTACAACTCCGGCTCTCCGCGCGCCCGTGCGTTGTGAGCGGGCTTGTGCCTGCCCCCAAAATAAAAGGTTTGGAGGGTGACAGCCAATCACGAGCCGCAAACTTCCTCCGCGTCCAAACAGCACGCGCAAGGTGTGGGCGAGCCGCGGCCGTCACGACCAATCAGAGACGCGCAAGCGGTCGGAGGGCGGGGCGGGCCTCCGAAGGGCGCGCGGATGGTTGTGTGAATCAGCGCGAGGAGTCTGCAGTGCGCACGAGACCGCGCGCTTTCCGAACCGGTTCAGACCAGACGGCGCGAGGAGGTCTGTCTCCAAGCCGGAGTGGAAGGAGATGAAACAAGGTCATCACAAACCAGAAACGACAAGAATCTTCATCTGCTCCCGTCACGATTTTTTTAAAGAGGGGTGTTAGTAGGATTTTTTTGTTTTCATACAAGTTGTAATATTTTCTGTTTAGACAATGGCTACTGTTCAGTAGCCGGCGGTGTCGGCTGAGCGGAGGGAAAACACCTCCATGTGATAATGGTGAAAAATTATGCGAGTGACCCACTTCCCTTGTTTCCGTGCCAGAGGCTGGATATCACTGGGGGTCGGTGTAACTCAGTTAAACCTCATCACACAGACATTATACTCACATTTTTGGATTCGGTGGGACTTACTCTTTACCAAGATAACATTATCAGGAGATGAATTAAGGTCCCTTCGCGAAAAACGTCATGAAATTAAATTTTAAAGAAAAGACGCCCCCCGCAAGCCGCTGAATCCCCCCGGGAATATTCACGTTTTTAATGTTTTCTTCAGTATTAAAGTAGCCCAGTGACACAGGTTTGCACAATCATGAGCACACTGCAAATAAGAACAGCTAACAGCTAATTCGGCACAGTTATAACGGTGCTATTCTTTCTAAATATAAATAAAAATAATCTAAAAGCACACAGCTAATTTGCATACTGCCCAACATTATTTATTTGCTTACGTCCCCTTCTGTTTATTATTATTTATAAATTTAGAGGTTGATTACCCCCTGATATAATTGAAACAACCCCCTAAACAATACACATTTTGACAATATTGATGAAAAAAAAAACATTAATCAGGATGAGACTGTGGTATCAACATGAGTTATATATTTCCTTAACAGACACTCTCCTTTACACATTCGTGTATTGATTTTCACGCTGTGCTGTGTACATACAGACCATTTGAGAAAGAAAGTTGGTTACAAAGCATGTAAACATTTACAAAACACGTTCATTCGAGGATGACACGTAACTGACATTTTATTCAATTAAACTGAAAAGGGCATGAAATCAATTTAAACTACAACTGCGTGTACAAAGTGCAGATGATCTGAAAACTTCAAACCGCTTCCATTCATCTCCATGTGATAAACTTCAGGTTTCTTGTGGTTTCTGGACTTGATGGCTGATGTTCGTCAGTGTAACTTTGTCAAGACATCAGGAGCTCGACATTACTGAACTCTGCACTTACATTACTGAAACATGCGCGTCGACACGCAGCAAACTCACCGAGCGGAGTTTATTTCTGCTTTGTTTGTTTTTGATTAACGCGTTTAATTCAGCGGGGACTGCTCGGCGCATGCGCAGCTCTCCTGTCCCTGGGTGTATTCTCGCGATACTGGAACATGCCCAAATAACCGAGCCCAAATCAAGTTATATGACTCAACAATAAATCATTCTTATCTCTTATTAAACTTGATGAGTGTCACATCATTGTTAATGCTATCGAAGCCAAGGACGGCCAAGCATGCAATTCATTTTTAATGCCGTTATATCGAGATCGTGAGTTGATTTTCTCGTGATAACAAGAAAATGGAGAATTCTTACATGAGTGTCTGGTATGTCTGTGATTCATTTGACCACAGCTGATTTCAACATTTAAGCTCGCTGTCATGACTGTCAGGGAGGATCCATAACTGAACAATAATTAAGGCCTAAATATGTCGTTTTGTTTGCTGCAATCACTCTCACTATCTGATTTTATTGTAACCGAAGGTGAGAGGCTGACACATCTGCTTCAGCCAGAAGCAGCTCAAATAATACCGTCATGTATTTTATATAACTTGTTGACTGTAAACAAGCTTTAAATAAACATAGAAATAATATTCGGTAAAAAAAAAAAAAAAAAGAAAGAAAGAAAGGAGAAAAAAGGAAGGGGGTTGTTCTCTTCTTTCCCTTTTATATTCTTTATCTACAGCTTCAGTGTGGGAGCCTGAAATAGGAAAACCTCAGCATTTGCCCTCAGAAGTTGCGTGATGTCATGATGGTTTTTTTGTATTTGCCGCCGCAGAGGCAGCAGGATCAAACCGGGCAGAGCCAGCCGAGCTGCCCGATCATCACAAAGCAGGAGGGGGGAGCCGGGAGCGGACACATCCACAGTCCTGATCCACGATCAGCCGACAACACAGAGACGCCCTCTGCCGCAAGGCGCGCCTCCCATCCTATTTATCATGTCAAAGCACCAAGGTTTTATTGTGAAACTGAAGTGACCCTCCCTGCGTTCAAAACACTCTGACAGTCATTAAAGAGCGAAGGACGTGAACGCACCACAACAGAAAGTGTGTTTAACTCAAACTGCAGGAATGTCTAATAAAGCGGCAGTATACTGTTTTTGAGATGAAGCGTGAAAAAAAGATGCCCATTTTAATGATGTTTGGACAGAGAATCAGCACAGAGGATTCAGATAATAGCTGCTCACATTTTGTCATCACGAGGTGAACAAACATCTCATTGTTGCCGGCTCTTTGTAAGGATGGGGCGCAGGAGGAGTCAGTTTAGGACCAACAGCCTGTTTTCACAGGACTATTCATACCGTGAATAGCCCTGTGAGAGTTTCCACCGTTTAAGGACATTTGATTAAGCAAATGCAAAACGCAGATAAGTGCACATTCAAAAATGCGGACTGTCGGTTTCCTCAGCTGTGGCAGCACGTTGTCTTAGGCTACAGAGCCCCCTGGTGGTGGGCCAACAGATTACAATGAGTGGCCAAGAAGAAATGTCAAGGTTACTCATCCTATAAACGTCATGTTTGAATATGAATGGTAAATAGGATATCATGTTTAATGACAGTTGTATTTATCATATATGATATCGTTTTTATTTTCCGCGAACCTGTGTTGTTGTTTACGGCGTTTTTTCTGCAATGAAATCTTACAGTCCCCTTTTGCCAAATAATGCAAGTACCCCGAGCATCCAGACGAGTGCAGTGCTGAGCTGTTTCTAAGCCTGACACTTATAGAAGTGAGTGGATCCATGTGACTAAGCTCACAGACAAAATATGTCACTGTCACTGGTTCTAAGTCTGACTTTATGTAGTGGTGTTTAAAGACTGAGGAAGAAATTGTAGCACAAGAACACTGATCAGAAATATAATGAAATGTACTTTAGGTTGTTTTAAAAGCTGAACAGTGGCATCTGCAGGAAGCTTAAAGTGCCCTCCAGACGTGTAGAAATACTCTCTGCTATGATTTTCCACAAAAAAAATTAAGTTCCTCTGTCAGACATTTTAACACTGACATCCAATCCCTCTCTCTCATTTACAAATGCACAATGCATGAATGTGCATTTTTTTTATTCAAAGAAGTATAACTATTGGACACAAGATGTCTCCTGCGTCCCTGAAAAATCATTCCTCTGTACGCACTGGAGGTTTCAAGTTTCCACTTCATCGCCCCTTTGTAAGTTGTACATTGGAACAAGATTGGTGGTTTCCAGACTGGTCGTAACGTCACAAAATGATGTTTGTTACGACCTCAGCTTTAACGTGAGGGCAGAGAAATGTTCCCCTTCAGCAGATGAACGTGAAAACAGCTTTCTTGTGTCAGACTCTGCACAATGTCAGACAACCAGGCATGGGAACAATTAGCAAAAACTCACTGCTGAATGGAAGCAGCCTCTAATGTAAACACAGACATAAATGTACAACATCACATGAGGCCTGGATGGTTTCAGATATTAAAAGTTTAATATCCATTTCTTTTCATTTTCCCTTCATACCAGGTGCCTTTAAAAAGTGCTTTACACAAGACAGATAGCTTCATTTTAAACACTGATGCTTCTGCATTCTGACTCATGTTAGTATAAGTTAATCCTTTCACTCATCCTCTCATCTTATCTGTACTTTTATCATAAGAATTGAGTTTTGCATGTATGTATATTTGTTGTCTGATATCCCTGTCAATAATGTGCATTGGATGCTGTGTGAAAAACCTGTTTGGGATTTTTAATATGTCAAGATATCTATTCAGAAGCAAGATGTGCAAAACAAATAACCAAGTCACTTACTTTACACTGCCTCTGTGAGTGTGCCCTAGAGAAAAGTTTGGGTTATGGGTTGCATGAGGACAAGTCACACTGATCTTTTAGAATAATATGTGTTAAGGGGTTTTAATCCATATGCAGTCATTTGCAAAGAGAAAGGAAACAATAATAGAAACAGAAGCAAAGTCAGCACTGCAGCAACAGCAGTGAAATGTGAGACGGCACACTGAAACACACTGAATTTAGGAGTTAAAAATGCCAAACAAATCACTGCACTCTGGCCAAAGATGAGAAGTTTCAACAGGGTGCTGTGGCTGGTGTCCAGGTGGGTGCGCTGTTCCTCACACGATGCCTCTCACCGCATTTAATCAACAAATTACAGGCATGCAGCCGAACTGAGGGAGACCTCAACTCCAGCACACAGGACCTACTCCACTAAGTGTATAATACCCCGTGATAGCCTACCAGGTGTCACTAAACTCC
>JAOXYL010000050.1:7935998-7952436 GCA_028564955.1 Terapon puta | reverse complement strand
ACGCTGAGAAATAACTCATGGGGTTAGTCAAACGTACAATATCCTTTTTCAGCATCTCAAAATTGCCTTCACTCATAACAGTGCAACTCGTAGTGCTACATCTAGTGAGTTTCAACAATGCATCATTTCATAAGCCTGAATTTGCCCGGGGTTGTTTTTGGATCTACAGTGTGCATCAAATATCAGTTGAGTTGCTATTTTGTCTCTGTTCACACAAGCTACTAACAGTGCAACTTACTTTTGACCAGATTCTGTAAGTGTCTTTAAAGTGGTCCGTGTTGTTTGCTGTGTTTTATAGTGTCAGCTGAATTAGTTGTAACACTCAGGGGCGTAGCATCCACAGCAATCGGTTCTAGGCTCGTTTTGGGCCCTCCTCACATGAGTGCCCACTGCATTTGTGGGCTGTTTGACATTATGTTATACCAATAGCAAATCTTTGTCACTGAAGATATTTCAGTTAAAAATCAAAAACAGTGTTTGGTGTGTCTGGTTAATGAAAATACGACAGGTGTCAATCCTCTCATTTCGATATTATATAACATGAAATAACACATTCTCAAACAGATCCTGACTTCAGTAGTGTTTAAATCCATCCATATCCGTTCTCTAAATCACCCTCCTTCAGAGACACACACAGTGCAGCTGAGAAGCACTCACATAGCCGGACACATTCACACCTATACAAAGCACAGGTGTGTACACTCCCCGCAGAAAGGCCTCAGCTGACCAGGAAGGCATAGTAACATATATGAGGAACAACTTAATCATTGCAATCACTCTGACAATAAAGCTTTTGTGTGATGTTGGAGTTTTGACCTCCTCAGCTGGGCAGGACCTTCTTGATAATATCATGTCATGCTTATCGTACAGTCTACAATTGTCCCCATCAGAAGCAGTCAGATGCTCTCTGTTCAGTGCCGATATTAAACATTATTAGAGGTTTGATGATTCAAAAGTGTTTGATAAAATGCATTTGCGTTCATGTTGATGCTTTGTTAAGTCACATGCAAAGTGGTTTGATATTTGGATTGTTGTCACGGATACAAAAGATACAAACTTACTCTCCTAAACAAGATACTAGTGCAGACAAGCAGCAGTTTTCTCCATGCCTGTCACTCTAAACCTGAGCTCTGTGGCAGTGTGTAGCTCTGTGTGCGTGCGAGGAGCACCACATAATATGCCTGTAGAGCACAGGGGTTTGTGATGTCATGAGATAAATGTCAGCCCATAGGCCTGTGGGTTTTGAGTGGCACAGACAGCTGGGTGGATGGATAGGGTGGGGCAGGGATGGGGTTGGGGGGGGGTTTGGTTGGGTGTAAAGTTGGTTGACAGGCATACATACTGTTTGCATGTGTGGTCAGATACAGTGTGGATGATGCAAAGAATAGCTGCACTTGTGGCAGCGCAGAGTCAGAGACAGTGAAAGGGGAGATGATGTGTGTGTGTGTGTGTGTGTGAGTACAGTATCTTTACATATGGTATGCTACTTTATGGGGGTCAGGGTGCATCTCCTAATGGGTGTGTGAGCGTGCAGGAGTGAGATGGGGCGGTGATTCTGGAGGGCATGTGTGTTTATTGGACGTTGGGGGATTATTAGTATGGGTGTGTTGCATGTGTGCTCGTACAGCCAGTACAGACATAAATATGCTGTACAATGCGCTGCAGTTCTGTGCACTTATGTACAGCATCCCATGTTTTTGCACTGAACGGTTTGCATTTGTGCTCCAATGTGTTCACATTTGCATGTCCCTCCCTGCACATCTGGCGTCCCACGACACGAAGCAGTAAATTTTATTTCATCCCTATGACATGTTCTCTGATCACAGGCAGGGCTTTGTCTGTACTGTGTGGCACACATCTTCTATAAGGGGCCCTTATTGTGTCCTACCAAAGCCCTGCACACTGATCCGCCTGATACACAGACACATTGTGGACCACCTCTCCCTCTTTGTCCCTCTTGTCCTATATGTTCATGTAGTGACTGTTTCATTGTGCACAGAGTCATTGGCACAAACCGGCGCCCACTGCCACAGGATACGCTGCCATGCATGTAATCTGGGGCACACTTTGTTTTACGTTGCTCACACAGTCACTCGGTTTCCTGCTTGCTCTTAAAAATGTTCTCGAGACCAATCCTTGAGACTTGCTGGTGTTTTTGAATGATTTTTTTCCTCTTTTTTTCACACATATATATTTTTGTGTTTGATATCATTTTCATTCTGCAGAAACACACGTGGCTAAACATCTAACTAAGCTGCAAGATACAACAATACATACCTGTGTAAAGATACATAACAAAGTGGTTTAGTATATATGCTTAATCTCATTGCAGTTGGCAGTTATGCAAAAATAATTACCTGAGGAGAAAATGGAAGAAATAAAAAAAATCATCTGAAAAGGGATGAAAAGTATATTTTCAAAAAAGTATATCAGATGTACCACGTTTTACTCCAAGTGTCAGTTGGCATTGCAGTAATTTTCAACATATACACCCATGATGCGACAGAGTAGTTCGTCCTCTGACAAAGTTTTTTATATGTATTGAATTGGTTGCACTACTCATTCTGCTGCGTGACAAAACACATTCCGACTGTATGACATACTTTGACTGCTTAGCCATGTGTTTGACAAGGCTTCCAGGCGGTCAGCACCTGCTTATACGATGATTTGACGTATGTGTCTGACCAACAGGCCAAATCGTGAACTGCTCATCATAATTCCACAGCTGCAATGGCCATCAGCTGTGAAAGACATGCTGGAGCCTTGGGCATGTCCAGAGTGCCTCGCTGTGACAAAGATATAAATAACCATGATCATGGTCAACTCGCCACTAAATTATGTATGCATGAGTATGCATGAGATTGTTATACTCTCTAATACATTTTGTTTCTCAAGAGTCATGGCAGTCACTACACCACGCTGAACTTCTCTTCAGGTTTGAGAGGTTGACTTTCAAGTACAGAGAAGGAGAAAAGCCTTAGGAGAGTGAGGCCTGTTGTGTGTGATCTCCCATTATGACCCACAGACGTCTGGCATGTAGTTTGATAGCGAAACACCACTCAGCCCACATATAACATTACAGCAAGAGGCATACCATGCGTGTGCCATGAGAACACCACCCATGTGCTGCAAAATGTTACAGATGTACATGAACTCCTACAGATCTTCTCAAAGAATGTCTTTTATGTTGGCACGATTCTGGAGGTGGAGAAAATGCCATGTGAGACCAGGTGGGAGCCATTGCGTTGTGATTCAATTGGCAATTGTTGGGGGAAACAGAGAGCTGGTCAGGGGGAGAGAACACATACTAGCATGTGTCATAAATCATCAGCTTGTCAGCCCGATTTGGTCCTCTGTCTTCTCAACAGCTGTGAAACAGAAATGATGATGTGAATTCAACAGGCTGGGATATTGGCTAAAATCAGAAGAACAACTGCAGCTGAACTACCAAATTTTTGCAGAGTGAAATTAAATCAGTTTTTTTTTTTTTAAAGTGTCTGCTTTTATGTAGGTGAAAATAAAATAAGAAAATATCTATAGAACCACTTACCCACTGCCATGTCACAGTGGCAGCAGGCAGCAAGTAGGCCTGCTGGAAGAAAGGTAGTTCAGACGTTGCTCCACACAACAAAGTACAGTATAGTCTTTTGAGTAACTTTTTGAAGAAAAACTTTATTTTGTTTATCCATAAAATTGATCACATTAAAACTGGTAATGTAGTATGACTTAGAAACATTGCACATTTCAAAATATCTATGCCATGCCAGCAACACAGAAAGACATCTTTGATAGAAATGAGCAAGGTTTCAGTCTAATCCCTCTGCTCAGACTGTTACATTGCGCCCTCTACAGGTCAAATCAACACACAGCAAGGAGAGAGCTCGTTCAGGAATAAAAAAAAATAGAGATATACTTTTACGCTCAGGTGAAATAATTGCAATGTGTATTGCCGAACCACTTGCCTGTTTATAACTAATCATTCAAATGCATTTATTTTGCTTGAGGATTCAAATGTTTTTTTTATTCGGAGAAATAGAAGTTTCAACATGTGGCCTGTAATTAGAAGTATCTGAGCACTGAGTTCATACAGAAAAGTTCTTATCAGGTTCTTTTCCACCAGCATGGATTTGGTTAATAACATAACATAACATTCATTGTGCCAAACAATTAGCGGGAGACATCTCGGATGTGTGATATATTAAATGAGCACCTGTGAAATCAGCACTCAACAACATTAGATGCATTTTAATGACACAATTTGCACAGGCTGGCAGTGATGCGCTAATGTTCTCAATTTAGTCTCAGCTGACAGCTGCCTTTTGCAGGATGT
The DNA here is from genome assembly GCA_028564955.1 of Terapon puta. Lineage (NCBI taxonomy): Eukaryota > Metazoa > Chordata > Actinopteri > Centrarchiformes > Terapontidae > Terapon > Terapon puta. Next base: position 7,948,106 of record JAOXYL010000050.1, on the reverse strand, counting down.
TTTTTTTTCTTCTAACGTCTTAACAAACCTGTTGCCGATTGGTCCAATTTTGACATCCACAGTCTCCGACCAATCAGAACACAGAACCCTTCTTGGTACGTTAAGGAAGAAAAAAAAACACAACTGTCCACAACCTGCACGAGAGGAATATTTCAAACCGTCCCACGACGGTTTGTTTGGCCGCAGACGGAAGTATGTGCGAGAACGTGCAGGGTTCTCTAACTGTCAGGGTTCCTAACGGCCGTGTCGATCGTTCTACCCTCAATGTAGCCAGGGGCTCGCGAGCTAGCATCGCAGCTAGCAGCGTGCTGTTAACGCTTTAACGGCGAAAACAGCTGGTTTCTTTCACTCGGTAAGTGAAGCTTCGTCTCGGGTCCTCGGCGGTTATTGGAGTTTGATTTGTAAGCGTCTCTGTTGTACCCGGAGGACAGCGGTGGGGCTGTTTTAGAGGCGCCAGTTGACCTTTGAGTGGCCAAACAGCGATGTGACGACGTGTTGTGTGAGCAGCTAGCAATGGAGCAAGGACGGGGAGGCGTCATCGCACCAGGTGAAGGCAGCTGCGTGTGAACGCGCCCCAGAGCTAATCCCACTTTAAATGATGACATGAAATAGACGCACGTTTTTCTTTTAGAAATTAATTTCATGTGCGATGAGCGTCAAATCAACCTTTTGCAGCGCAGATGGATGGAAATGGAAGTTGAATCCTGCGAAACGGGTTCAAATAATTCACTATGTAGGCCCTTGATTGATATTGGAAGAATTTTCGGTTCTGCTAATATTATACCGTGGCTGATTCAGATTGATTTTCTGCTGAAGCAGCCCATCGTAGGGTTGTCTTAAAGTATCTGGTTGAAGGTTAAACATAAGCTATAAAGTATTTGTTTACAATCCATCCACAAGTGCCCGAAAACTACTTTTAAATGGAATTATTGCAGGATGAATAAACAAACTGTATTTATACACAAGGAGAAAACTGTTAAATAAACCGGATGTTTAAAGAATTGGTGAATGTTTATGCTGTCAGATGCTCGTGTAGTCGTGAGGAGCAGGTGGAAGAGCTCGACAAATCTGGCACTCATGATGAGCCTGCCATTTTGTCCCACCAAGCAGCAGATGAATGTCAAATTGCACCAAACTTGGGCCTCTCACAGGTGGAATAACTGAAAGGTGGCCTTCAAAAGATGATAGTGATTCAAGTGGTTGTGGCAGTTGAACGTGTGTGATCAGAGTAGCAGGTGGTGCAGGTCACCACACAGGGGTAAGTAAGGTGATCATGGGGGTAGATGACGTGTATTTTGGGGACCGTGCTCACTGTAGGCAACTTGGGATTTAAAAGAAAACTTACTTTTTAATAACTTTTGATGACAGTGTTACTTCAGTGCCACCTTTATGGCTGAGTGATGTCAGTATAAGTTAATAAGACAGCACCCCAAGCTTATTTAGCTGCCAAATGTCTGAAGAGATGAAATACATTGTGCACAACTACTCCCACACCACGTCTGTTCACTCTGATATTTGCGCTTTTATCATTCTGTAGTTGAGCATCATGCCAGACCAAAGTATTGTGCAGATTTCAGAGGTGGTGTTTTGTCTTGTTTTTTTTTTAATCGTGTGCTTCACTGTTTTCTTTTTTTCTCCCAGCAGCGAGAAGAAAAGCCAATGTGTCAATCTGTTCAAGAAAACGTGCTTCACAAATGCACTGACCATTAATATGGTAAGATAATGTAATAACAATTCTGCATATTGCTTTAATTTAATGTCGACTTACTATAACATGTTCTCAACTACACTACAGTAACATTGTGGACTGATTTTAATATATCCAAGCAAAAATATAGACTAATGTTATGAGAAGAATAACATGATATGTATATATGTGTGTGTATTTCTATATTTATATTACATTAATATTATGTAATATCATACTGTTTTTATTACAGCTGCATCAAAGTTATGTGTGTCTGTTGGAAGTTACACAAAGTGTTGGCAATTTGTTGTCATTAGTAAATGAAAATGCAGGAATGATTACATCTGCTCTTTCTAGAAATAGTGACATTCATGCTGCAACTTTAATGAAAGAATTGCAGCTCATACTACTATAATAGTTTTCTGTATGGATTTGCAGAATATTGTTGCATACTAATGCATTAATATTGGATGATTAAGCTCACTTATGTTGTCCTTAAATGGCAGCTGAGGTATATTATGTGTTGATTTGTTAAATGACAATATTCTCCTTACCTAATCAATAGGTGTGACAACTGTGAAAAGTCCTGTGTGACACGCTCCCTTCAGAGAACTGGATACATCCTCCACAAAAGATGGAGGACTCTCCTCAGTTATACATCTCCGATTTTGAAGACAACAGGCGTATACAGGAGGGTGAAAATGCAGATGTTTGTCAACAGGAAACCAGCATTGAACCAGACATGGTGAAGTCCTCGTACCCAGATCCCCATAAACAGCGCAACCAGGATACTGGGAGAGACTGGGACTCTTTTCTGTGCCAGCACTGTGAGAGACATTACACCAGCAAAGAAGGCCTGGAACACCACATGCAAAGTCATGCTTTGGTAAATAAGGAGGCAAACACACACAAAAGCAACAAGTCTTTTGGTTCAAATTTTGGTCAGTTGCAGCATGAGAAGATGAAGCCTCTGGATTCAGATGGCTCAGTCGAGCAGCTTCATACTTCGTCCTCCTCTACTGATGCATCCATTTTGTTGGCTGGAGACCACAACGCTCAGCCAGATAAACAGGAAGTATCAGATGGCTATCATGCTTGCAAGTATTGTGAAAAGATGTTCACTACACATACCAATAAGCGACGGCATGAGCGCAGGATCCACGAGCAGCATCTGCAACTGACACATGTAGAAAAAACCCAGCAGCCTCAGGAGGAAAGTCCTCAGAGAACAGCCAGTGAAACAGGCAGAGAACTCGACGATGGTACGACATCTGCAGCTGTACTGGAGAATGAAGGGAAACACGCAGAACAATACATGCTAGATGTTTCTAGCAATATTTCAGAAAATCTCAGCTTTTACATGGATGGAAAGATTGTGTCAACAAGTACAGTTAGTAGTTGTGAAGCAGCTGAGGTTCATTCTGGGTCTTCAACTTTAGTTAGACTGGATGGTCTGATTCTAGACCCCGCCCAGATCAGCCAGGCTTTAAATACAGAATCAGTTATAGGCAAAGAGATACCTGGACAACCACTGACCAAGAGAAGAACTGCAACGCCGCCTCTTTTACCACAAATTAAAACAGAACTGGAATCTGAGGTGGTTGTGTCCTCTTCCTCGTCATCACTTGTGTCTTCTTTAATAGAGAATCTACTTCCTCAGAATACAGAGTCTACAATTGTGCAGAAGGAACGAACAGTGTTTCTGTCACCTAAACTTAAGCAGCTCTTGGAGAAACAGGATGGCCTTAAACCTACACTTGCCCTCATTGCAGATGGCCAAAAGCCTTGTTCACCGGTCTCTCTCTCTGTCCTGCCTGCTGGAACAGGGCGGTTTAAACGAAGGACTGGGTCTCCACCACGCTCCCCTCAGCAAAACACAACATCTAATGAGGAAACACCAACACTCGATATAACAGATGATGACGCTGTGAGTGCAGGACCGATAGAGACCCAGCATAACTCCTCACCTGTGCACCAAACACCTGGTGAAAATGATGACATGACTCAATCTGAGGACCCAACCGTGAAACCTGTCTTGTCAGAGAGCTGGTCCCCTGTGACTGGTGGCAATTCCTGTAACCAGCAGCCACTGGATCTCTCCAATACAGTGAAAAAAAAGGATGTGTCTTCAGGTGATGCTGCACTGGATCTGAGTTTACAAAGAAAGGCCCCTGTTGAGCCTGAATTAGTTTCACAGGACGTTTTAAAAGAAGGAAAATCAAATACATGCACAGTGGACAAAGCCATAATGAATATCGGTGAGCAAAATGTAAGCCTTGGAAATAATGAGACTCCTTTAGTCACAGACTTCACCATAGTTACAAATCCAGATCTGATGACCCCAGTGGACTCTGTTGCAGAAGGACTTGTTTATGGACTTGCCCTACCCTCGACTTCTCTGACTCAGTCACCTGCCGCCCTCACCCCTATTGCCTTGCAGCAAGCTTCACCATGCACCATAGCATTTGCTTCCCCAGCCCCTCACACCATGCTTCCCACTGCCCCTTCATTAATCACAGTTTTGGCACCACCACCACCAATTTCTAACCCTTCAAACCATCCAATCCAGGTGTTAGCTCCCAATATATCTCCCGAGCCCTTGGTTATCTGTACTGAAAATGCATTAAATTCTTCAGAGTGTGATTTAACTGCTGCATTTGCCACGACAAACTCAGCAAACCTTGTCACTCTCTCCCAACCCCTTGACCCAACACTAAATCTACCCGGCCATGTGTTTCTCACCGATCAAATTGCTCTCAACCCCCCCTTAGTAGAGTCCAGTCCTGTGTCAGAAGTGCCATTCACACCCACTGTAACTTTAAATGATTCCCTCATCAACTCGTACAACATTACCAGCAACACCGTGTTGATTGAGTGCACAATAGCCCTCGAAGCTCCAGGGAGTGTAGTCCCCGCTGCAATTACCTTACAAGAAAACGCTGCTGAGGCTCCAGCACCTTCACAGATGGTTGTTAATCACATAGAACAGCAACAGATTGTATCAGTGCCCAACACCCCAACTGTGGACCCCACTATTCTTGTATCCTCCATCGCAGAATCAGTAACTCTATCCACCGCCACCTCCGTGATATCTGATTGTCCTACTGTGGGTGAATCAGCTCCTGACCCGGAGCCTGTTGTTAATGCAGAGCCACCAACCACAAAAGAGGAGGAAGCTGCTGACAGTACTGTTTCCATACCGGAAATCTCATGTAAAACCTTGCCGCCCTCTGAGAAAGTTGAAGAGGATGAATCCTCCAGCAATGCACCAAGTGATGCCGAGCAGCAGACTTTCACCAAGAATTTCATCTGCAATGTGTGTGATAAGCTTTTCCATTCGATGAAAGAACTAAGCCATCATGTAGGTGACCATGCTGATGAATGGCCCTACAAATGTGAATTCTGTGTGCTGCTGTTCGGCAAACCTTCTGCTTTGCTTGACCATCGATCAAGCCTTCACGGTGTCGGCAAGACTTACGTTTGCAGTTCATGCACAAAAGAATTTGTCTACCTTTGCAATTTGAAGCAGCATCAGGAAGAGTTACATCCTGGCCAGCAGTGTTCATACACAGAAGAAGAAAAGGGGAAATTAAGACCTCAGAACTACAACAACTCCACAAAAGTCAACACGGAGACTTCTGTGCCCGATGCTCCTGAGGAACCCAAGAAACTAATTAAAAAGGAAGATGGGGAAGCAGATGTGGCAGCTGAAGAATTGTTTACAACAATAAAAATCATGGCCTCAGATGGTGGCAAAATCAAAGGGCCTGATGTTCGTCTTGGCATTAACCAACATTACCCCAGCTTTAAGCCCCCTCCTTTTCCTTACCATAACAGATCACCGGCTGGCTCAGTGGCTTCAGCCACAAACTTCACCACCCACAATATCCCACAAACCTTTAGTACGGCTATTCGGTGCACCAAGTGTGGAAAAAGCTTTGATAACATGCCAGAGCTGCACAAGCACATCTTGGCTTGTGCAAATGCCAGTGATAAAAGGCGTTACACACCCAAAAAGAATCCAATCCCACTGCGCCACTTTGCAAAATCTCAAAATGGAGTTCTGTCAACAACTAATTCTGCTAATGGACTGAATTCTTCGAACAGATCCAGCCAGTCAAACAGGTCCAAAGCTAACCAAGAAACAGCAGTAAAGGTAAAATTCAAGGTACTGAACAAGAGGAAGAAAAAGTTGGTTCAAAGGGTCATGCCACAGAGGAACAAGTCAGTCTCTTCGTCAAACAAAATGCAGCGTGGACGGACAGAGGAGCGGCAGGAAGTCTTTGTCTGTCCTCACTGTAGCAGGGAGTTCACAATGCGTCGCAGCAGAACCAAACACATAGCAGTTTGCCCCAAGAAACCGAAAGAGGTGAAGAAAAGGAAAGAAGGAGGGATTTCTGTGACAAAGGAGAATAATGGACACCTACATAGAGGGGGTGAAGAGAGGCGACAAGCCTCACCTAAGCATAAAACAAGACTCCAAACATCTGGTCCTGCTAAGAGGCCCGCCATCCTACCGGTACAAACCGTGTTTTCAAACAAGAGAAGTAAGATAATTATAAAAGAGAGCATGCAGCCAAAACCAGAGACACCCACTCTGAATGAACTTCCCATTGTTCGCACTTTCAACCCCTCCATGCGTCAGTACAGTAGAGTGCAGCACAGCGTCAAAGGAATCCCCATTAAAATCACCATAGTGAAACCACAACAGACTGCGCCACAGAAGGATGGGCTGCCTCCCACCCAGAGCCGAGAGGAAGCAAACGGAGCCGTTAGCAACAGCTCAGAGCAGAGTCCCACAATTTGAGGACTACGTGGCAGCCCAGCCGGGATCATCAGGTAGTTAAAGCACATTTATTTTACTTTACCAATGACGATAATAATGAAGTCTGAATCTTTGCAAACATAGAAAAGAAATGCAACAATTCCTTGTTTGTTCAGGTGAAATAAGTAGTGTATCTTAAGCAAGCAATACAGGATAAACAGCATACCAGCAGCCTGATCAATCCTCTACAGTCAAGATTATGTACAGTAAAATCTTGCAAATTGTCAAAAATGTCACTTCTCTGCACTACCATGTGGTTAGAAATGAAGGCATTTGATATATAAAGAAACATTCAAATTAAGAAAGCATCTAAAATGATCAGGATAAATGTGACAACCAGATTATAATTAGCAACCTCACATCCTTATGTTTCTCTAAATACGTCTTATTTCTGCCTTTTCAGGACCCTGCTGTGTGGAGCTCATTGTGATACTAAAGGGAGTCGACTGCTAATCACACTGTAAAGCCCACGGACTCATGGGTTGCGTCCTACTGTAAAAAAAAAACTGAATTGATGACGGATAAAACGGACGACTGAGGACACTGCAGAGAGTGGGTCTGTTTAACCGAGTATTTGAATTCTTTTTTGTAGTAGGTTGGAGTTTGGTAAATTTCTCGTAAACTTTCTGTCAAACGGCTTGGATTTGCACTTTGAAGTTAATCTGACTGCTACATGTCACAAATTGGAAGGGAAGTGGGAGGAAAAGAGCTGGGAGGCTGCTCTCATTTCCTACTCGGTGGGTTATTTCGAGAGGATGGCAGGTGGCAATCATTTGCAGCATGTATTTGCACTTTTCCTTATGTGTTGTCTGTGGCCTTTTGGTTTAGACTCTTACTGCATGCTGTGAGCTTGTACGACAGCTACATTAATATAGGATGGATTCTGTTGATGCAGTTAGGCCTTAAGCACTGAATCTGATGTTGCTCTGTCAGTCTGATTGACAATAAATAATGGAAGTACACAGGGAGGTACACCGAGATTGTTCTACAGGATCATGGAAAAACAGTCGACAATATGATGTAACATTAGCCACAAGCTACCTATAAAAATTCTGATGAAGGATATCAGAACTGATAACTATTAGAAACGCCTGTGTCAGTCAAGTCATTATTTGTGTGAATGTAACATGGCAGATTTAATGCTACAACCTTTGCAAATCAGAATTGTAAATAATCTGGTTGCCAGTCGCTGTATTTGACATGAAGGTTTAAAGAAAAACTGTCTAAATGTGTCATCAAGTGTATATAACATGACCGGAAACATTGCATAAAGATAACAAAGACTAAACATAGTTAGGTGTTCCTCCTATCAAGGAATTTATCTTGGGGGGGCCCATGTAAGTAGACTTATTTGTTTCTGCCTGAAGCTGCAGTTGAAATTAAAGTGCAGATTATTTAAAAATGATTTGCTGTCACCTTAAAGTAAAAAAGGGCTTTTCTCCTCCACCTTATACTATACATTGGATTTGGGGGTTTATAGGCCACCACAGTAAATTTTCAACATTTGGGACACACTGCGGTACCAAGCAGAAGTAATATGTAATGTTGTGTACAGCTCAGATGCAGCTCTTAAAAACTGATGAGAGTTAAATACTGAACAACATCGAAGGAGCCAATTCCAGTGCTTGGCCTCACTGCAGTTATTCTGAAATATTCACAAGACTCCTGTTTGCTTTTAGGATTCATTTTTCAACTACTTCACAAAGAACTTATCAGAAACATCATTTCGTGTGTTAATTTTTTTTTTGCCATTTGATGAGTAGAAGTCTATTTAAGACTACTTCATCTGTAGTGTCCAAGCACCTCATCATCGCTTATAACTTGTATGTAACAGTTGTCAGCAGTTTATTGTGTGCAGTGAGTATAATGAATTCCAACATGTATAAATCACAAAATGGAAATGTAAGATCGGTTATGGGGTCACTTTTTGCTGGAACCCTGTAATGACATGAAAATGTTTGTGGCAAGTTGTCACTGATCTCAATGAGTGAGTGTAATGTATTTTATGTTTGATTTAAACATTTATAAGCTACTAGTTTGAAATTCTAGTGATTTACAGGGTAGTTGTCTCATTATGATTGAACTGAATTATATTGATTTGGGCAAACTAAAACTTGACAATGTCCTGTATCTGAGAGCGAGGGAGAGAGAGAGAGCGAGAGAGAGAAATGTCATTTGTGTTTTACATTTTTGCCTTTTAACCCTCGCTGGTGGTATGTCTGTCATTCAGACTGACTGCAACGTGTCGGATGTTCAGGATGGTTTTGGGAGACTGTTATTTAACTGTGAAAAGTGCTTGTAGCATTTTGAAGTGTAAATTGAGTCATGTATATTTATTAATAATTTAAAATCATGTTATCAATCTCTGAACTGTTCTTCTGTATGATTTGCACTAAAGGTTTTTCAAGCGAGCGTTCAAAATAAATGGAGAATGTTAAGGTTATATGTGAAGTTTGTGTGAAACTTTTATTAGTAAATGAATCAGATCAATCGTAAAATTGTTGGTGCATTTCATTTTGGTAAATTATCACTGGTCACTGTTGTTTTCTACAGACTCCAGACTTGCATGTATTCTTTTGCAGTGCATGCAAAGTAATAAAATGACCAGGTGGTGGCACACTTCCCTCTCACTTTATCTTCTGGATGAGAGGGATCAGCAGAGACCGGGTTTTGTAAAACTGCTGCATCTCCTCCGCACTTCCATATTCTGTTTGAAAAACCTGTTCAGTGACGTGTTTTCATGCTATTTTTAAAAGATTCTCTCCACTGCCAGTGTTTTAACATTTGGAATCTGGAAAGACATCCAGAGACACCAGCCTGTGACCTGTTTTGAGAGAAAGCAATGAATACTTTTGTGGAGTAGTACATGTTTTGTCCATTATCGACAACAAATGGTATAGAGAATATTTATTTATGATAATATTTTAGTATTGGATACAGAACAGACAAAGGTCAGTTGATGCAGCAATTGTGACACAGTGTTGTCTGATTGTTCACTCAGTAACTCATGAATCCTTATGCAGAGGGTGCACAATAAAATATCCAAAGCACCTAAAAATCTGAATACTTGAATTGGATTTTCCTAGTTAATAGCAGCTTAAATGATAAAACAGCTGCAAACACAAAATCAAAAGGTAGTGTTATTGTAATCAAATATGACATGATAATGCATTTCTCTAAAAAAACCCAAACCAAACTGTCTGCTTCTCCTCTGGATGTCTTTGTGTTCGCTGATCTTTGCAGCTGAGCCTCAATATATGTTTGTCCTTGTTTTGGCTGGAACAAAGTGCGTCAGCATCTGATCAACTCTCCATTCAACCAATTTAAGGCAGCGCCTTTGCAATGAACACCAGCATGGCCATCTTCGTAAACCAAGAGCAACGCCAGCTATGTTTGAGAAATCAAGAAAACTAATCAGTACTAGCACAGCTTTGTAGGGTAACACTGAATTAGCAAAGCAAGCTGTGGGTGGAGGAGTAGCTGAGAAAGATGAAATGGTGGGAAGAAATGAAGTTAACAGAAAAAGTAGTGGAGGAAGAGGTTGTCGGTAAAAAAGTTTGCTGTAGAAGCTGTAAATTAAACAGAAATCAGGCGCCAGGGAACTGAGCTCAGGATGTTTTGTCTGTGAGAGAAAAAGCACCGACTCCTGAGCCGCTGCGACGCACAAATAAGTTACACGAAATGAGGAAAGTTCCAAACAGCCACACATCGGCTTGCACTGGCTTTAATCTTTCAAGAAGCAAGTTGAGTTGGAAAATGACAAATCCCACCCCTCGTTCGAGCAGTCATCACTCAAAAAGTAAAACACTTTGATTAGTTAGCTGCTTAGTGAGCGGCTCAACAAGTTAGTATAACCTTTCTCTGTACTATACTTAAAAGAGAAGAATACAGTAAGTGTGTAAAAAAAAGTGTGTGTATGATTTAAGTTGAGTCGAAGTGCAAGACATAGTGACCATGTGTTGGCAATTGTCTTCATTTTTTTACATTTTGACAGAGCAGAAAGGCAAAAGAGTTGTTCATTTTCCCCTCTGCGTTTTATCAGTGCATCGGTAATAAAATCACTTCTGCACACTGGCACTCTGGAGCGTTTCTTATTTTTAAATGACATTTTTGATCGTTCTGCTTCTCTGTCCCTCCATTCACCACCTCTCTCTTTTTGTTGCCGTTCTCCCTCCGTTCGCCTAACCTTGATGTTTTTCCTCACTCAATCTCAGGCCCTGGCACTCCTATCTCCCCCTGCGCCTCATCACCTCATCAGCCGCTCACATGTTCACCAGCCCTGCATCATCGCTCATCTGCCTGCTCCTTAAAGTTTACATGTGCCTCGCTTGCCTCTGTTACCTAAAACTTCAGCCTGCTTGTCTTTTAACTTTGTCTTTTTTAGGACTTTCAGATTTGTTTGCCTGTTTCCTCTCCCGAGATCCTGCAGGCGGTTCACATTATTTTTTTACCCCTGTCTGTGTTCAGGCCTTGTCCCCGTTGCCTATATTCACTGGCTGTAGCTATACGTGCTTAATCATCTTTATCGAGAGTGAAATGAGAAGCTTGTCATTCTCATGTTTGTGTGTTATGCATGATGCGCTTATCTTAGCTTAGCATAAAATGGCAAACATGCCTGCTAACATTAAACATGACATATTTACACATTACATGGTGTAGAGGAATAAACAAAGAAGGAAAATAAACAAATTCCTAATTCTGTGTCTGGAGACCAGCTCCAAGCACTGACCTGTGTCAGCACGCTCTCTCAATCACACATTAACAGAGGAGAAATAATCTGCCTAGATTTAATTGTTCATCAACGTGCAGCACAGTGGGCATGAATTTAATTGGAGTTCTCGCAGTTATGCAGAATCTTTTATTTGCTGCAGGAAAATAAAATAAGGGTCCCGGGGAAAGATAACATTTTTTATGATTCTCCAGTATTATGAGAATGCATGGGAAACGGTAGCTGTGCCGTACATCAGTCTGCGACATTGACGTATGGCTGTAATCCCCTCGCCCAATCCCCTTCTGCCATGACTATCGCGAGCGCCGTAATAAAACGCAGATGCAAAACGGCCGAGCAGCAGGTGAAGAGAGCTGACTCAGTCTTACTCTGTGTTCTTACGTAAAGGCTCGTGGGTTCGCTCTCCCCCCCCGGTGAAGCTTATATTTTTCACTCCTCACAGGCTTTTAGTGCCTTTGTGACAAATCAACACAAGTGGCTTCGTGTTTTTGGGTTATTATTTTTCTCTCTCAGACAAGTTCGAAGCTCCAGCAAGTGCCACCTCACTAAACTGAACACACAAGGCTGACACGTGACGCGCGAGCACATGTCGTAACTTGAAAGACTAATTTAGGGAAACATGATGCTGCCTCGTGATTCATCCATATGTGTGTAAAAATATATTTAACACACCTGATGTTCTTTTAGTAATTAAGAATTTTAAGTTCTATTACAGTCGTGGGGAATAAGGGATCTGCCTTCAGGTGCTTTAAGCAGCAGTGGCAGGCAGATGAGTTTTAGTTAGGAGTTGTGCCAGTGTACCTATGGCGACAAACCACAGCCCCGAGGTGCAGGATCTCCCAGAGCTCACACGCTCAGCAGCAACTT
>JAOXYL010000050.1:7922226-7933123 GCA_028564955.1 Terapon puta | reverse complement strand
TCTTTCTTAAATGTAAGTTTTATATTTTTTCTGTTTTCCCCAGTGAAGTATGCATCATTATTGAATTATTTCTGGAGTAATGCAGTGTGACACAGCGATGTGTGAATGTTGATAGATTGTGATTTGTCCTTTCATTCATGGGAGAGATGTCAGGTGAGAAAATGTGGGCGCAATGTGTGTGTGTGTGTGTGTGTGTGTGTGTGCAGGTGGAGTGTGCAAGAGTGGAGCTCACCTTTCATGCGTATGAGAACAAACCTTTCATCTCTGTCTGGCTGCACATGCCACTGGTATAAGAAGGTATATCCCCCCTTCCAAAAAAGATTGTAATAAATAAATAAATTTTAAAAAATCAACAGTCCATTTAAGTAAAAACTGAGGAATGCAAGGTTGGACAATAACAAATGCAATGTTTAAAGTGATGTATTTTTGTTGAGACTAATATTCAGAGGTGCCTACTGTCTGATTGCCTCACTGACAAAATAACATAATTCACTGTTTGCCCCCAGTAAACTGCAAATTAGCATATTCTAAGTGTTAAGTGTTTCTACATTAAATACTGCACCGATCCTACAAATGAATCTTTTGTTGATTCCATATTTGCAAATTTGTCTGAGACTGCTGAGTGAATGAGCAATGAAAAATAGATTATATTTGCTCATAATTATGCTTATGTACTACACGGGAAATCTTTTTGATCAATATTTGAAGGGATCTCTGCAGAATGGGTGGCAGACACCCACAGCCCCCACTCAGACTCTGCTCATGTGGGTGCGTATATGCGCTTTTTAGGGCACTCAGAGACACTTTACGTTAGTTGAAAACGGTCATAGAAGCACACTAAAAACATCTCCAAAACCAAAAGCGAGAGCACACATTAATCACACTTTCAAATCAATTCTGAAAAGCTGCGTTTTGATAAGTGATCTGTAGAGTCGGCGCAGATATGTTTCGCATTACACGTATATGTGACTGGCTTTGAGGAGCTCAAAACCTCACAGCATGACAAATTTGGCCGTGGGTGCTCTGTTCCAAGGCGTCACATAATTCCTAACAGAAAATGGCACCCTCTGGCCATGGCTGACCTGATGCGAGGCGGAGTGAGTTGTGATTTTTCACAGGCTTGCTGCAGATGTAGATTGATTGCATACACGCTCGTGTCTGCCGGGTAAGTTCATGCAGCACGAAATATGCCACATCAGGCTTGACCTTGAGTTTGTTTTATATGTGCAGTATCAAGTTTTTTTTCCCAAGTCATTTTATTTTCTCACTTTACTTTAAGGGTGCTGTTTTTGTGCAGTGGAAATGTAATGACCTTTCCCTGGCCTCCCATGGCATTGGAAATATTAGATTTTATTGCACTACCGAAACTTCTTGCTTTCGCGGAACTGCTCCTTTGTGATTTGCTCGGCTTGTTGGTTATTGCTCGCTGTTTGCTTGTTGGAGTCTTTAGTCGTAATCAGAATAGCTTAGATTGGATAGGTTTTCTGATGTGAACCATCGAAATGATTACTCACTTCACATCCAGGGAGAGTGGAGAAGGCAGCAGGCGGGGTTACGCCGCAGAAAGAAGACACGACTGTTCAAATGTTTGGAGGCAAGTCAGCCTTTCTCTGTGCAATTTGTTTTTGGACCGTCACATACTGAAAATACACTCCCGCTCAATATTAAGTCTTTGTTGCATATTCATTTTACATATGCCTAAGGGAGTATCATCCTTCTCCATTTGCTTTCCCACCGTTCAAACCAAACTTCAAGACAACTTGAAGTCAAACTGTGGAGCTCTCTTTCACAGTGACTCCCCCCCGCAACCCCCCCGTGCCCACTCATCTTCTCATCATCAGTCACAGCAGAGGCGAGAGCAAATTAAACCGACAGGTAAACGCTGCTCTCCGATGGTGAAAATGACATTATTGTTGCATGTGTTGTGGTGAATTACAGTCAGTCCCGCGTGCGCCAAGTTATCTATGCTCTTTGAAGCCTGTGCTGCATGTCTGCGATTTCGGATGCACGAGTGAGGGAAGGGAAGGAGAGAGGCGAGGGAGGGGTGGGGAGGGGAGGGGATGGGGGGCCAGAAAGTGAGCAAGCTGCAAATTGTGTGAATAAGAGATGGGTGTTTTTTTTTTCTTCTATTTTTAGCAACAACCTTACATACTGTTACACAGCTGCTGGAAGACTAATCCACAGTAGCGCTGGCTGGCAATATCTGAACAGTAATTATAGGGGGATTTTTTGTTATCTTTGGCTGTCACCCATCATTGGATCAGAAGTCCCTCAGCTATATGCAAAGGACTGCCTGAATTGCAGGGAGAAAATCCATTACATGAGTGTTGCACATGCCCAAAGACTTGAATATTAACAACCTTCTGGTGGTACCCTGGCAGAATAAACACTTGACAGATTTTTTTTTTTTCCTCATGAATCACATTCACGTGGCAGTGCCAGGTGCATAATCCTGCTACAATTCTCTTGCTCCCCACTTGAGGTGTGATTTGTTCAGTGTTCAGTGTTATGATGTGTTGTCAAAAATCCCCGAGCAGCCAATGCTCCCGTTTGTTGGGGAAGCGTGACAACTTAGTTCCCTCATTTTGAAACAGTCAAAGTATTTGGGTAAAGTTAATTTCTTATGTCTCTGGCTTTTCAAGGTTTGTCCATTCAAGGTAGAGCTTTATTTCTACCAGTCACCCACCGTGTATAATTGTGATATCAAATACATACTAAAATTTCTTTTCCTATAATGGAAAAAAAAATCCCTTCACAATTCCCCTCACATGGATCAAAGACAACTGTGAACGCTGTAATAATTTACACTGTAATATCTGTTTAAAACGCAGATGAGCAAGAGTTTGCCTCTCAACAGCACAAAATCATTTGAAACATATCTGGAGGCTGCTGATTGGATTGTGGATCAATAGTATCACTTTACCAGGACCGAAGCTTTCTGGCACCCAGAACTCACCTCCTGGCTGTTGCCCAATTTAAACAAAAGCTTCCTGTTCTCTCATGTCTGCTATTGTCTCTTGGCCCAAATTCCTAATATAAAATCCCAGTCAGTCTGAAAATAAATCGGCATGCAAACGGATTCATGTCCAGCTCTAATGTTGACATTGTTGTTTCCCACTGTTGAGAATCTCTCTATTTGTTGAGGTGGATTTTGTCACAGTGATACAAGTAAACAGCTTTCTAAAGTTTCTCATCATTTCTCAAAATATACAGTAGAACTGATCATTGATGAAACCCATTTCAAATACCTGTAAAGTACATGTCAGCATCCATTAAAGCAGCTACAATGTGTTTTTAACTCGTTATGAGAACAAAGAGGAACCCTTATGGATGTTAATTTCCACCTTCACATACATTGTAGATCTGTGTACATTATATGGAGGTGCATATGGAGAACATGTCACATTTTAAGTCAGCTTTCCTACTATACTACATCTTGCTGTTGGCGAATTATTATGAAACATAAAATCGATGGGGAATGACGACACTTTGTCTTTCTCAACAAAATGACTATTAACGAGCAACCAAACCTGTTGTTGTTGTAGGCTGATTGTCACGTTGCTGCCATGGACGTACCCCTGTTTTGTATCTGTGCATCTCTCTGCCCTTCTTTTTCACGTGTGTGTGTGTGTGTGTGTGTGTGTGTGTGTGTGTGTGTGCTGCTCACCTGACCCTGCCCACCCACACACCTGTCTACAATCAGATCATTGTTTCAGTCTCGGTGCTGCAGTGCTCAGGCCTCTCCTCTTATTTTACTACTTCGGTGGAGCTGACCTCTCGTATTTTGTTTAATCTAATGCTTGTCTGTTCCCTGTGCTCCAGGACTCCGGTTTGGCCTACCTGGCTGCCAACTAAGCTGCCTGCTAACTCATTCCCCCTCGATACCTCTGCCAGCCACACCACGTTGCCATCTCCTCGCGTCGGTCTCTCTCTCTGCAGTAATTCCTACAATAAATGTATTAACTGTCATCTGCCTCCTGGTATGTGTCCTGCACTTGGGCTCACTTAGGGACAATTTGTAACTTTAATAATGGTGTACATTCGGAGCTGAAATAAAGTTATTTTCTTCACTGTCGTCATGTTACAGTTCGTAATCGTACGTAGGCACAAACAGATGCATTACCTCATCGCTAAGCCTTCTGCAAGCTTAAAAAAAAAAGAAATGTAGTACTAATAAAAAGTTGCATCTTTCCTCCACTCTCTTCCGAGTGTCCTTGTATGCGCTTTCAGACTACTTCCATTTATCTGTAAAAACAAAGATTAGATACAATATGATGAACTGATTTGTCACCAAAAGAGGTTGATTATTACTTAATGGCACTTTGATCAAGGCTGTATTTTCCAGTAAAACAATGCAGACTGTCAGAAACAACATGAACACTGGAGGAGATGCATTTTCAGTTGCTAACAGTTTCCTTTCTTACCTACCACTTTACCCTTGAATATCCCCTTAATACCTCAATAAACCGTCTGTAAATCCCTGCTCAGGAGAGGCGAACGTGATTTGAAGTTTTAATATGTGACCACTGCAGGTGTAGAACATATTTTGGTCTTCTTTGAAGTGATTAATTCCTCTCCTTCTTCCATTTGTGTCATGGTTCCAGCACACTCACAGATTCCTCACACCTCCTTACCCGGTGGGCTTTCCTGCAGTAAGAGATTAGCTTCATGCTCCTGGTGTTGCTAATCATGTAGAAGGAGTCACGTTGCAAGAGGTTTGCCGCTGCAGCCAGTGAGTGCACTCAGCAAGGTAACATATCTTTTTCACGTGGCGAGTCACGGATATGGGTTCTTCTTCGTTTTCTTCTTCTTTTGTCTTTTCATCTTGTTTGCTGTTAAGGCACCTGCGCGCCGATACTATCATTCACACGCCGCGTGCCGTCATTCCGACGTGCATTTGAATAAATTCATTCATTCTTAATTGAAGAAATGCAGCCACGGGAGATACATTATTACTCAGCCAGTGTAAAGATTATCTCATCAAGTCTCAGTCAGTGAGGAAAAAATACTTCACCCTACTAGAAAGTAGTTCAGGTGCTGACAGAGAGAACAATCACTCCTGTGGATTAGTATCAAAATCACGCTGTGAGGCACTTTATTGTCAGCATTGCTGCATACTTTCAGGGTTACTGCACTTTTCTGGCAGTTTTTAGTATTTTGTTGATGGGTTTTAATGCTTCTGAGATGAGAATGAGAATAAAAGAACATTTTCAGGGATCCAGTGATCGTACAGTTTTGTGTTAATACTATACAGCACTACTGTATAGAAGTTTAGATATTCCTGAGGGATGTTTTCACACTAATACTAATTACCAATACTAATTGCACATATTTTGACAACATTTGATGATTCTGATTAACCCTGTCTTAATATTTCAAGTGCTCAGTCATTATATATATATGTTTGCTCCCAAATATTCAGCAAGTTATGAAAGATTTGACGTTTTCAGGGCGGCTTCACTGCAGCATTTAGGCTTATTGCAGCACAGCTGAGATAATGTTATTGTGGCCATGATGCAGTTTCAATAGGCATTTGTACTGAGCCTATTTTCCCCTCAGTGAATCTCTGGTTTGGAGAAATCTGGATTGATTCATGACCTTAAACGGAACTAAATAACAAAGTGCAGGAGTCTGTCTCTGAGGAAAAGGAAGACATTATAATTATGTAACATGCCTTGACGTACTTGATGTCTAAACCTGTTACTGACAGGTCGATTACAGATGAACGCAGGTCATCCGTCTGCACCAGTGCGCCGACTCTTTCTCTCATGAGTTGGAAATCATGGTATTGCATCACAATCACATGTAAAATATAGAGCCACTGTGTTCAACCAGCCAGCCATGCGGAAGACTGAACTATGCAAATTATTTTCTCAAAATTGTCTGTTCGTAGATGATGGATGCTTGAAACTCCTCAAAAGTTCCCTCAGTGGCAGCAAAACACCTTCTCATAAGTTTTTCGGTGAATCATTTTTTATGTCTTTCTTTCAGAGTCTTTTATTTAAAACTCTGCATAGGGGGAAAACTGCTGTCAAGGCAGTCATTTCGGTTTAAGCGGCGGACCATGGGGCAGAAATTTACAATGCATCCCCTCCTACCCGTGCCTGTGCTTAGAATTGGACATCTCCAGCTTCCATTAACCTTCAGATGAATGAACATGCTGTCAGAGGAGCCTGATTGAAAACAGGGTCAACAGGCTCCACGTCTGCATCTCCTCTGCCTCATGCTACCTGCTCTCTCCTTTATCCTCCACTGAAACACCTTTCCAATATAATATGTGTGTTAGCAGCACATCCTGGCATAATCAATACAGATTCTTTGTGTTTAAAATTGCCGTTGTGTTTTTCCATGGCATCTTTCTTAGGAGCATTTAAAAGAGATATAGGACCAAGCTATTTTTTTTTAAAGGCCTCAGCCTACTGATTTTATCTGCAGTGTAATAAAAATCATGATCAGGTCAGTGATCTCTGATACTATGAGGATGTGGTGCTGCAGGTGTTGTGGATATTCTGTGTTATTGTATAACAATAAAATTGCTGCTTGACAAATGGTAGTAAGACAAAAACAAGTAGTTGTACTACAACAATAATATAAATCAGGCACTTTGTGTTTCTTAGGTTAATCTGTAAAGTTAGTGACCAATAAATACCAAAAAATATATTTAAAAATCTACAATATTATCTTTATTTCAAGACATAGCTATTTAATGGCTAGTTCAACCAAATTACCAAAGACCTTACTGAATGATTATTCGAATGAATTCTTTGCAGACAAACATCACAAGAAATGTTAATGTTGTTAATAACTATATCTACATTGTAATTTTGTTTTTCTTTCTATTTTTTGATTATTCAATTTAAGAAGTTAGGACTAAATGTATTTCTTCTATTACTTTTTCTTTGTTATTACTTTCATTTTTCCTTTTACAACCCCCATCACATGGTGGCACTGTAGCAAATGATTAATGAGCTCAGAGTTTTGAAAGAAGAGCTGAACAAGCTTAAATTTTAGGAAAAAGACCAGGTTATCATTTTTAGTGAAGAAGTAAAGAGAAGAAGTGGAGATTTAGAGGACAATCCAAGGGATGAAAACAGTGGCTGCAACTTCGATGCTAGTCCTGTTAGCACCATGAATCAATGTAGACATGTGAAATGAAAGAAGGAACCGATATCACCAAGATAAGTCTGATCTGTACCGAAGGTGTGTGAGTATTGTGTCAGTACACAGAAATGCAAAGAACAAACACCTGCTTTAAGGTGAGACAGTCTGCTGTGGTGTTGGTGCTGAAGTTTATCGTTGGTGTAATTAACAATGCAACAGTTTAAGGAGCTCCACCATTTGCTAATTGGTAATCACATGAGTGCCGGTGAGCATTACTGAGTCCCTGCAGAGGAGGCAGTCTGATGAATTTAGATGGAAAATGCACCATTTTCTTCTGCTTTGTCAGAGTTTGAAACAGATGTGAGTGATTCACAGGTGTGTGCAGAGCCTTTGATGTTCCAGTGCAGCTGATTTTATTTTATTGATTGAATCCTGTATTGATACATCCAGGTGGATGTATATAAATAATGCAGCTCTGTGCTTTTGCACTCACTTTACTTCAGATATTTCTGTTTTTGTTGGGAAAACATTTCATGAAGGATTTATGGGCCGGGGGTCTCCAAGGTGTGCAGTCCTCATGTCTTATATTCAGCTGTGAGAACTGCAGATATGAACGGGACAGAGCTGGAGATTATATGTGCTTCTTTGCCATTGTTGATGTGTTTAAGTGCAGGAGTGCAGTCAAGTTTAGGAAAAATCGATGAAGTCAGTTTGATGAGGCTTTGGATATTTAAGGTGAACAGGAAGTCTGACTTAATTTTGTGGCATTAGGTGAGCACGTTAAGGAAATGAAGCAGTTCTACACGCTGTTAATAATTAGATTCTACCATTAAGTAACACCATTAGGACTCCAGAGGCTACTTTGAATCAGACTGATATCAAATACACTGATATCTGCCAGAATGAGAGAAAGTGAGAAAACCAGTATGTTCTCTGAAAGATTATGGATGACTTATCTTTTAACACAAACCAGTGGCTGCAGGTAAGTCATCCTTTTGTCTGTTTCTTATGAGGCTTTTGTGGGAACGTTTGCATGTGGATTGATTCTCTTCTTGAACTGACTGAACAGATGTGTTGTTGCTGCAGTCACATTTTGCTGCTGAGACACGTGGCAGTACGATTGCCACACACTGATGGCAAATGAATCCAACGCGCTGTAGACAATTCGTTCTGAAACTGCAGACTGGACTCCTGATGGCCGCAGCCTCAATCACCTACTGACCACAGACGGTGACCCATACATAGTATTTTATTTTTTATTTTTGGTTTATTTCTTTGTTCAAACTAGCTGCTTGTATTCTCTGTTCCAACTGGCCCCTTGCAGACCACCCTTTATTTATTTATCCATTTATTTCTTTTACAATTCTGTGCTTCAAGTGTGTAGCTCTGCTTTTGAAGTAAAATTGCTTCCACATCTGTCATAGGCAGCCACAGCATTTCTGCAGAGAACGAGGTTGAAGTCTGAAGGCACAAAGTGTACCGGCAAGTGTTGCATCAGATTGTCCCTTTCTGTCTACGGTCGAATTTGAGGATACAGATTAATACTTGACAAGGTGTCAGTCTAACCGTGTTTGATGTTGGGACATGTTAGAACAAATACTTTCTCTTCAGTCTCATCTGCAGGGCAGCTGTAATCCCCGCTGATGACTGAGAGTTGATCATGTTTGCAGTTGTGATTGTTTCGCTGAGTGTTTTGTATTCTTTGTTATTTAGGTGACACGTGTTTTCCTTTTTTTCCCCTTTTTCTTTCCGTGGACTCCATTTATCTGTAGCGGCAGGTGGATGGTGCGTCAGCAGCAGCGTGTGATTTTTCTGCCAATCACGTCAATCCTAGTCTCTAATCCCTCACTTTCCTGCTTCTAAATCCTCACTTCAGGCATCTGTGCTCTCCCATCTAGACAATCCATCTCCGTGAAGCTTTCCTCTGTGAGACAAGAGATCATTGATGAGTGATAAAAGCTTAGTCTTTAATCCCAAACACATACAGGATTACAGGACAAGTGTTGCACATTTGGAGTAAAGCAATTGTGGCCGCTGTGACTTTGAGAACACGAGCTGGGAACTTTGTAGTTTACTTGAGGCAATATTTATTCAAGAAAATCTCCAACCACGGGCAGAACAGCTGACTTCCACTTTTTCTTCAGCACATTGCAGTACTTTCCTTCTCAGATGCTTTTGATGTGTAAAATATTTGGAACAACTTCAGCTCTTACTGCCCCCCCAACCCGCCCTTTATGGCACCAACTCTGAAAAGACAGATCTCTCTTTGTAATATACTGAAAGAAAAAAGAAAAATCAGTATTAAACTTGAGTCGCAAATTGAAATTCCCACACTCAAACATTATGTTCAAACATTTCATTTACTGCAGCAGATAAAGAAACAACCACAGTTCAACTGCTGGCTTTTATCAGTCTTTTGGGAAAATGAATGATGACACTCTGATGAAGGGGAGTGGCAGAAACGCTCTGCCTCCAGCTGTGCATTCAACAAGCATAGCATACAATATTTTGGTAGTTTTCTTCCCTGTTCTTCACATGCTATCCTTCAGAAACACCCCACATGTACTTTTGCTTGATTAGAAAAGGAAGAAAATGAAATATAGAGGAGTCCATAGTGCACGTCAGCACTAGTAGCCAATCAAATGCCTCTAATTGCTTCTATTGTATGTAAGAATGAAGATTCTCCACATGATGACACATATCTTTTCTCTCTCTGATTAATGCACTATGGATGACAAAATGATGCTCTCATCAAATGTTAAACATTAATTAAAATCTGAATACTCAATCAGGGCTAATTGAATCATTTTTATCAGTTGCAGGTTATCGGACAGACATAATAAAAATGATGAAGGCTAACCAAGGTTAGAGGGGTATGTTCCTCTCTCCGGATGTGTGTCGAGGCTTAAAATCTCACCTTCCACTGTAATTATCAGAGGCCCAGCTGCCTAAGGGAGTAATTTCACTCTAGCTGAGGTGTTAGGATGGCACAGCGCAGCGGGCTGCAAAACCACACGGAGCTGTTAGACTGAGCTGACCCCGAACATCGGTCAGGTCCGCACAGTTTGTCAGTCCGTGTTGACTCAACTCGAACTTCAGAGAAAATATTCAAAAGAAACCGCACTTCACCGCACAATTTCACTTCTCCGTATTATGATGAATTTAAAATGACCTTAAAGGAGTGGTGAGCATGAGGCTACAGCCAGCAGTCTAATTTAGCATAAAGACAGGAGACAGGGGGGAAGAGCGAACCTGACTTTGTCCACAAGGCAGTCTCGTGTCTTCAGTCTCTACAAAAACTGATTTTTCAAAATCTTAACTTTTTTATTAGCTCTTTGGACTCTTGTGCTGTTAGGATGCTGTGATTACTTTTTATTTTATATTTACAACACAAAGCTTAACCATCTCCATGTTTTGAATTTGTTTGATGCAACAAAATACACATGACCTGACATTTATTTTCTCACTTTGACACACTGTACTGGATCAGCTGATGTCATTTGATCATGCTGGCATGATGGAAGACCTGTGGAGGATAAAGGGGCATTTAATGTAAATGATGATTCATTAATCTTGTTCTCGCAGACTTACCAGTGGTTGTGAGATATCAGTCTTTGGAATTTCTGCCTCTACCCTAATGCGATGGAGATGAAAGGAATTTCATTGCCATCGATCACAAGGTTGAAAAATACTTTTAAGAAACCATCAGCATCATGCCGTGCTGTAAATGACACATCTGTGCCGCTCTAAATAATCACCTCAGCTTGCTGTAAACAATTTTTCAATTATATTCCTA
>JAOXYL010000050.1:7898256-7910543 GCA_028564955.1 Terapon puta | reverse complement strand
TCACTGCAGAGCTGCTTCGTGTGGACCTTTCTTTTCCTCCAAAGGCCCATCTGGTGTGTATCCTGCAGTCAAGCTGGGAGGAGATTGGCTGCTGAGCTTTTGCCACCGACCCTCCCTCTATCTCCCTTTCCCCGTGCCGTACCCGACTGTGACTACATTAGCTGAGCTGTCACTCATCAGCGGAGGGAAATGGGGGAGAGAGAAAGGGGGAGTTTAAGCACAGGGGAGACGTGGACACAATTTGGAGGCCACCAAAAGGTGACTTTGACAATGACTGAGTGGAGACACTGATAAATAAGATCTATCTGACTCCCTCCAACCTACTCTCTGCGCTAATCATCAGTGGAGAGCTGCAGACACGTCTGTCACTCTTGCAGAAAAAGCAAAACAGATTCATACTCAGGGAGGTTCTTTTTCATTTGTGCAAGTACAGAGTTGCACAAAATTTCAGAGCTAAAAACAAATAACAAATATATATATATATATATAGCTAAGAAACAGCCGATCAATATTTCATGTAATGAAATTTTCACAAAAAGCCAGTAATTGTGAGCCCTTTCTATGTATTGAGCATAGAGCAAATCAATATTGCTATCATTGCTGGCTATTCTCAGAGAATCAATATCGTATGGCTGTAAAGGGTGAAAACTTAAGTCTTAAGTATTGCAGATTTACACAGACTTCCTTTTCTGAACTCAATGACACAAATAAAGTGTTATCTAAATGAACATATTTGCGTGGTTTGGGACTAAATGGATGGTAATTTTGTCTTAAAGCTGCACTAATCGATATTTTCATGTTGACAAAAGGTGAAATGACTGTGTGTGTGTTTGTAATATGAAAGAGGCCTCTCAGTGATAAACCCACGGGCAAGTATCAGCAGACCCTGCAGTTTCTCTGAGCAGCATTTTAGCTTTTTATGTTAATTTCTTCCGCGACCCTGTGAGACACGGTAAGTGGTACAGAAAATAGATGGGATGGATGTTTATTTCTTTGTTTTTACAGCTACCAACTGCTATCTTCAAACTTGTTTCTGCATCTCCATGTGTAAGAAGGTTAAGATGTCAATGTGTTTACTTCTTGTGCATTAAAACTGTTAAATGACAGCATACCCTAAGGTAATTATCCCCCACTTGAGTTAGTGTGGACTGGATACCTTAGCCAGTTGTATCGAATGCCTACCCTGGCAGTGTCCAAATTAATATTTCAGCACAAAGGACTGACTTCCCCATATATTAGCCAAAAGTGCTGGACC
The DNA here is from genome assembly GCA_028564955.1 of Terapon puta. Classification (NCBI taxonomy): domain Eukaryota; kingdom Metazoa; phylum Chordata; class Actinopteri; order Centrarchiformes; family Terapontidae; genus Terapon; species Terapon puta. Next base: position 7,909,288 of record JAOXYL010000050.1, on the reverse strand, counting down.
TGTGCCCAGGGTCATGGAATAGCGCAGACTGCACACAGTCTCAGAGGACTGGGGGGAGGCGCTGTGGAGGGGGTGAGTGTATGACGGGTCTGGCTGGGTCAGTGTGTCCCTCTCTGACTGGGGCCTCAGCTGGCCCTCCAGAGCATGGTTCTTACCCATGCATAATACATCACCTTAGTCCCATCTGCCCTCTCAACCCTTCCTCAGACTCCACCAGGCCTGTCTAATAGGCCCTGCTCCTATGAGGACCAGCCAGATATGCTGCCATGTGCAACTATGGTGATGGCTTATTGAGGCCCAGCTCAATCCCAGAGTGTGACAAATGAGAATGGAAATTGGGTAATTTGGTTCAAAGAGAGTTTTGTCTTCATCTACTGTTGGAGAGAGCCACTGTTTTTTTTTTCCCTGGGTTTCACTGTGCTGTCAAAACATACAGAAATATACGTATAAATACTCCACTTAGCTCACCCAAGTTCATGGCTTCAGTGTGTGTTGTTTGAATTTCAAAATGATCCTTTGATTCATATCAAAGGCAGTAAGCTTGAACTTGAGGTCATTTGTTTAGAAGTGTCATTTTCACATTTTCAATTAGTTTGTTCCTGTTGCCGTTTGCCTTTTCTCAAAGTTATAATTGCCCGATCTCTGTGAATGTCATCGGCAGTGATGGTGATTATACAGACAGGGTCAAACCCTTGTCACTCTTAATGCTGCTGCGGTCAAGAGTATTGCACTTAATCACATGCCCAGGGCTATCTCATTCACTGAGTGGATAGTATCCAGAAGGAATATGTAAAATGATGTCTTTTACTCTTTATCTGCTTCTTGCAATCAATTTTTTTTGGGCCACACAAAAATTGAATTGTCAGTGCAAGATGCATGATATTACTCCTCTAGCTGGTGGACTTGTATGTTGAGCAGATTGAAAATGACGGCTTATCTTGTAAGGAATAAATTGAAAACCATTTCATTATAGAAATACAGTTCTGAACGTTGCCTGCAGAGAAAAGAGCTCTCTGTCACAGTGAATCAGTAATGGTATGGGAATTGTCATGAGTCAGTAGGAAGCACTATAATGTAGGAAACTTTTTGCTGTCTTTACTTTTTTCTTGAACTCTGATCATCAGTGTGGGAAGTTGCAAATAATCTCTTATATAAATGTATAACAAATGAATCAAAATCCCTCCTTATACAAAACTACACACACAATGTTTTCTGACAGAGATTTATGGAACTTTGTCTGAAATTTATGCTCTCATCAACATAACAAATTACAAAAACATAATCCATTATCTGCACCAATATTTGTCCCATAAAAATCTATGATCTTGTAAAGCCGGGTTTGAGTAATAGCTCTGTGAATTCAAAGGCTTATCAGGTGCCAGAACAAGGCACAACAGTTTATGATAATGACGAAGGACTTTACAACTACAAAGTCATCACCACACCATCAGTCTGTCCTGTGTCACAGTCAGCTGAATGGGCCTGTTTACATTACCCATTAACCCTTAAAAACTATTATTTCTTTTTTAAAAAATGACCATTTTACATTAAGATAAGCCTGCATAAACCACTGTCACCAGTTTAAAGTCAAATTCACCTCCATTAAAAGAGTTAGACTTGTTAGACACAGGCTTTCAGCTTGTATTAAATACTTTTAATTATCCTACACAGTCTCTGTTACCTGACTTGCATGACAATTAGTCCTCTCAGCTTGTGACCAAATATGCTCTTTCTGCAATTTGCATCGTACATTGGAGTGAAACTCATCAGAGTGACAGACAGGACCAACAAACAAAGTCTCAGTGCCAACTTTGAGCGGCGGAGCTGCTATTAACTGTGTCATCCAACAGCATATACAGAATAACTGAACACAGTGCACCTCCTTTATGACAGTAGTTATCCCTAATGGATAAATCGCCAAAGACTATACAGTATCATGGACGAAAGCAGCATCTTAGCTGATCTCTGATACTCTCTGTGGGGACACGGAGGATCTTTCCACTCACAAAACCTCTGAAGACCCATTGCATGGAATAAGTAACGTCATGTTTCAAGCTAACACTGCAGTGAAAACAGAAAAATAACTAGTATTGATTTGGGAGGCATGCTTAACAGAGCAAGAGAGAGAGCTGATGGTTGTGCAAGCGCAGTTTCAAAAGCCTGCTCTCAACAAGCTTTAACCCTTTCCACCAGAGGTCAAGGTCTGGCTCTAATAGAGACATACACAACCTGTGGGAATAGCAGCACAACATGGTTAATAGTTTGCATTGATCCAGAATGCAATGCTTCAGAGATTCAGTGACTACCAGCCCTCCGAGCTGGTCTCTCAACACAGCTGCAGCAATGACTAACTGTCCTTTCCGGTCTCCTGGGATAGGGGAAGATAAATGTGCATCCTTCAAGGTGAAAAGCAAGCTTGAGGTCAAATTTGAGCAAACAGCTAAGTAAGGCCATTTAACCCGGAGCAAAATGTTTTCAGATTGTAGATTAGGCAGCAGCTTCAAACGCTTGACTTGTCGCCCACAAATCAGCTGTGTTTGATTTTGGTATTGAGTGAGAAGTCCGCTTCATCCTGATCTGGCTGCGTCAAATGGTTTTGAACCCCGTGTGGGATTGTCTGCAAAGCGATGCACGGTCTTTGTTGAGCTTTAAATTGTTAGAGATAAAACGGGATCATAATACCTAAAGCTAATAACCAGATTTATTTTATCCACTACAAAGCCAGTCACTGTGAGGCTCATAGATGACCTTGTTTGCAGGCAAAAACGACACATCTCAGAGACATCCTTTGTTTTTCTTTTAGGCTACGAACACGTTTGAAAACGGGGGAGCATTAAGATTTTTAAACTGTAACAAAGCATTTGGTGTGTGTTGTGCCTAATGACCTAGTATGTGGCACTCAAGGGAAATTCAGTCAACTCAATTATTTATATTTTTTGGTGTTCAACAGAAATATTTGCATATTCGGTCATGGCTAGGTTGCTAGGCAACCTGGCTTGTCTCATAGACACTGCTGAATCTGTGTTTTGGTAATATTTTGTTTTTCTTGGCTTGTCATGGCAGAAAGAGTCCTTAATCTCAAGTGTATGTTTGTGTGCTCTGGCATTTCATAAATATTGATTTAATTTATTCATTTGTTTGTTTGTTCTTTGCTCTGCGCCAGCTCACCTGGAGCCACCAACAGAGTGCCATGATTGAACCTAGAAGATCAAAAACTAGAAGAGGTGTGCCAACTACAGGATGATTTAGCTCGTGGCAGGCTGATCACAATGGCTGAACGATCTCCCTTTTCATGTGGAGAATAGTTTCTGTTTCAGTGAGGCCAATCGCATCAGATTCAATGCTATTGATCATGTCTCAGTGTGACACCCAGCTGACAGGAGTGCTGCCTCAGCTGTGTGTTTGTGTGTACACATGTGCACATGAGGCAGTACGTTACCATGGAAACAGCCCAACAAATGATTATTTTGATTGTATAACCAGGAGATATAGATGGACAGGTAATAGCTGAAGCTTGTTTATATGGTAGTCCCTCTTGCTCTGCCGTCGTGTTCCCTGTTTCCTCCTTGTGTTAGTTTTCTTCTTATTGCCTTGCAGAAGCAGCTATCTTCAGATCAAAGGATTTGCCCCCAATCTTGGACAGGGGATTCAGAGCTATATCGGGCTGCCTCTGACGCACATGTGCGCAGTGCTCACAGACACACTGTTTAGCAGAGGTAAACTCATGACCCTCAGGTGCGACTGTAGGAGAAAGTGCTGTAAAGCATCAGTGTCCCGTATGCGAACACGCATATGGAGACTCTGCTGTTTCTGCAGCCTGCTACAAGTTAAATGCCCTACAGATGACTGCTACAACCTTTTCCCTGTCTTTGTACTGCCCAAAATTAAATTTGACTTTGTATTTAACTGTTACGTGCAATGCAGCATCTCTGGTAACGGTAGGTCATGTAAAAGTTGTAAGATGTTTGAAAATAAATCAAAATAATGTCAGTAGAAGGTGAGGCACAATGTGGTGTAGGTGTGATTAAGTTAAATTAAATCTGTATTATTGGTGAGCTATCTATAGGATGCAACTAGAGGACCATTTTTTACCAGTTCCTTTTTGCAATGTACTCATGCAATTTCATGCAAAATGAAAAAAAAAGATAATTCTTAAGCTATTCTGGAGTTATAAGGATCTCTTTTTTCTGTGAGGTTTTCTGTGATTCATGGTCATTTATTTCCAAAGGACATCCTCAGAAAGTGCACCACAAAAACATTTGTGCATTATGCCTGTGTGTTTGCATTTGACTGAACGTTTTATGGGTTTTAAAGTCCTTTAATTGCCTCCATGAGCCATGTGTCACATCCATTCCTGCTGCTGCAGCTGCTGACCACGATAAGCAGGGCAAATGTGGGCCAAACTACAATAGCCGAACTAACTTCCAGTTGTTTTTAGAACAAAACACCAGCACACCTCTCCCTCTCACCACATGCAGTGTCCTTGCATCAAGTCTCTCACGCCTCAGTTTGAAGACCTCTGTTACATTGAAATGAGGCAACACAAAAAAATCAGTGAATACAGAAAAATGTAATAATAATAAAAATGTCTTCCATTGAACTATCTATCTAAATTTAGTGACCTCTTTATACTTCTTTTTGAAAGTACTTAAGGCGGTAGATGGAACTTGTCTATTAATTTGCCATGGCTGGTGTTGTTGTGACATACAAATTAGCACCCTGAGCAGCCTTTAGGCATGGTCTGTTAGAAAGGGCTGATAACACTGCAGTGAGGCTGAAACCTATCCCAGCATGCACTGGGCGAGAGGAAGGTTACATCCTGGGCAGATTACCAGTCTGTCACGCTAACAGATGCTGACAAACACAACATTCATAGCCACAGCTGAAAAGGTGTGTGACCACATTTTAATTCACACAGAAGAATCAATAAGTTTATGATGAACTGTTGTTTCCCTCCTTCTGCCAGACCTGCTGCTGCTGTCGGGTTTGTGGTCAAATGGATTCCCCCTCATATTAGATGTTTCTGTGCTTTCTTTTAAACACAATAGAAGGTATTTAGCCCCAAGCTGCTTGTTTCATGTGCTCCTTGATGGAAAAAAATAACAGACTCGGAGCTCTGCTTTGGACTTCTCCTACTGAAAGATGATAAAACATTTTTAAAATATGTGGTGAGGGTGAGGAGGGGAGGGGGGGCATCACATTGCAGACACTTAAGTAAGCACAGCTGGGCGAGTCGACAGGAGATGACAAATAGAACAATTCACACCAGCCTAATCCATGATTTGAAAAGCACCGGTGCTGTCATCAAAGCCCCCGTGTCACTTTGGATTATTCTCTCTTGAGTGAGATTTAAAAGAATCAATAAATAGAGAGCAAACTTCACAATGCACAGCTCAGAAATGTTTAGTTTTGGAATAATCACTTTTTCAGTGGCTCATGGTGAAAAAATAATTAAGGGCTGTATTATCTTTGGAATCATTACCACGTTGTGCACAAGCATGAATTGAAGCCAGCCCTCTCCATTTCAACAGTTTTGAAGAATTTATCTGTGTAGCGCAGCTGTGGGAAAAGCTTATTGGATCTTGTGGAAGCCTTGAGATAAGAATACCCAATGCAACACTTGGACTCTGGGTCACAATTGTCCTTAATTGATTTAGTCTTTTTTTTTTAAAATTATTGGTTGAATTGACGCTTTCTCTATTACAACCTTGTCTTTTGAAACAACACGTAAGCTTTTGTTGAAGACACTCAGGGCCATGCAGAAAATAAGTCTTTTATCCACAGAGATTCACAAAGATAAAGCAAAGGAGTACTGAAATATATTTATAAATAAATAGAAAATAGTCAATTTTAATTATATTTCATCTCTTGTATTCTACACAATGACTAATTTATAATTACAAAAAAAATAGTATGAAGTAAAAAAATTGTCCATCCGCACAAAAGCACAATTTATCTTTATGAAGGATGGAGAAATCTTATTGAAGTACCCTGTGTGCGTATTGTATTCTCATCCAGTCACACACAGATGTAAGATGCTGTGTAGATCATGCCTCTACGTTTTTCCCAGTTGTAAAACGTCAAGGTCTGGGTGGTAAATGGAGTGGTATTATCCTCACGGCAAATCAGCCTTCTAAAAATGAAAATTTCTTAAAACAACTGCAGGTTTTGAAAAGCACTCCAGTATAGACTTAGTGAAATAACAGATCATTCTCAGATTTCATTTCAGCTGTTTGATCGCCGTACAGTGGTCCTGATGTACAGTTATCATCATACTCTCAGAAACATGCAGGTGCCAGTTCCCTTGGGCATATTTGTCTGTCAAGCTTGTCTTGAAAAATAACACAAAAATAACACTCAAGACAACAGCGAAAAGCTGAGGACCAAAATTGCACACTTGAAATAGGTAAATTGTGCCAATATATACAAGTGGTTTTGAACTCTTCGAATCAGGTTTTTGCCATTTTTTGAGGTCTGCTTTGGTTAGGAAAACCTCAGCCTGTATGATCCCTAATGTAGAGTGATATCAGTCTTGTCTTTGATCTTGGGCAGCGATTACAGACTGTAAAAGTAGACAGGATAGATCTCCTCGTGGTTAAATACCAGAGTAAATGGGATTAGGCTTCGTTTTCCCATGAGGCCTACTGAACCTTCCTCCAAAGCTGACACAATCAGGATGAACAGAGTGCTGCATGAGTAACAGATAAGAGAACTTTTTCTCCTTTTGCTCATATCGCCACTGTATGTGCACGCCAAACTATTTCTAATTTCACTGAAGCACTTTTGCAGGACTCACCTGGACACAAGACTGGATTTGCATAAAACTGCTCTTGCCATGGTTTAAATTGATTTCTGAAACCCTAGGCAGAACAATAAATTCACATATTTTATTGAAACATTTCAGTGGGCACTGCTCCAGGTACTTCTGACGTTACCACAGGCAGCGCAGACACAGTCTGCCTGACTGTACTTTCCATTTGAGTTCAGTGAGCTTTGTGTGTGACCCAGTAGCTAATCTATTACCAAAATAGAATATCCAGTGTTTAATAAATTGGGCATATTGAGGGCAAGAGAATACAATGGCCTTTGCAAAATCAGAAGTTGGGAATTGTTTTGTCATAAAAAGCCATGCAAGCTATGGCATCATGTCAGTCATCACTGACCAAAGTTCAAGCAGGCTCTGGCTGTAGATTCACACTGTGCTCATATATGCAAGGTCTGCATCTTTCTCTTGTTCCCTCTCAATCTCTTGTTCACACACACACACAAATGCCCCTGTCTTCCTCTCATATTATTTCTTCGGTTTCGGTTTAAGGGTCATCAGAGCTGGCTGGGTTTCGGTATTTTCCGCTGACTCTGTCTGGGCACGCTTGGGCGTCTTTCAATTTAGCTCTTCTGATAACTCAGCCTCCCCCAATAGATAAATATTAAATTAGAACAAATGACTCTCACTTTCTCAGCAGGCAATTGTGCCCTCTTCCCCTGAGGCTTTTAGCATCAGCTAAACAAGCACTGCTGCTATCTGTAATTAGGAATGGGGAAAAAAACAACACACACCAACACACAACTGCTAAATGAACGGCCTTTGGGTTATCGATAGTAACCATCCAGCTGCCTCCCCTGGATAACTGGACATTATTCAGATCAGCCTTCACAGCGGGGGGTCACAAAGTGCTTAATGCGCCACATTTCTTTCAATGAATCCACATTTGTGAGCATTCCTCATTAATATCGAGGGTTTCCGATTGGATTTTAAAATTAAAGCTAGATTAGGTTTGCTTGGAATGATTTTACTCTGTTCATGATAAGAGCCTCATACATATATACTGAAATACTCCTCTTGCAAATCCTTTTCATGTTTGTTTTTAGCACAGACTCAAGGTTCCAGAGAAGGTTGTAATCCTGTAAGCCTGTTTGAGTGTGTAACATTATTAGTATAACATGATTTGGATGGCAAAAGACAAGTGAGTTTGATTGGGTGTCGCTCCCGGGGGAGCACTTTTGGACGAAGGTAATATTGTGTAGCATCTGACTATCTGGCACGAGTTATTAGATGGTTTGTGTGATAGGGACGCGCTGCCATGCTGAAAGCCGTTGCAGATGGCTCATATCTCCCTGTATAGCAGCAGCAAGACCTCAGCGTGGAGCTGTGAGAGCAATATCCTGAAGCAAGTATGCAGTTCACTGTTTTTAAATCAGTGTTGGTAATACTGATTTTTTTTTTTAACCACAGAATTCTTATTAAGCCAATGTACATATTATATATTATATAACCTATATATTTATTCATTATGCCACTATACAGTATGTGTGTGAGGGCATGATTATATACTATATAAACATACATATTCCTGTTTTAACAATCAGGCTAGATGTTGTAAAAATGCTGTATGACTCAAAGTAACCCCAACATGTGTAGAATGCACTCGTCTTTGTGTAAATGTACTGCCCAAAAAGCCTCTTTGATTTGAGGACAGTATGGGAGGATATGGCTGTCATAAGAAAGGATAAGAAAAAAACGGCACAGAAAGACACATGGAGCTCACTGATATGAATGTCTCTGACAGTGTATATATTTTTCACTTCACTGTAGGGGGACAGTGTGATTCTTTTAACTCGTGGTCTTTAAGCAAGGCATCTGGGAAGATGAGTGATGTTCGGATTACAATGTGGAAGCACTTTCTTTGATGTGGGATTTCATTTTGTGCTAGGGCCACCCATGCAAACCAAAAGAAAAAAAAAACCAGCATGCATTCATGGCGTTGTAGGTTTTTGGGATTAAAGCATCCATAAAGTAACAGAGCATTTGTTTCTGTTGGGGAGGGAAACTAATGTGGACTGTGGACAAAAACCAAAATAAATGTTTTGCTGTATTGTGAGGACACTGTGCAGCTTTTTGTGTGCCGCTGCCATCACCAGTGTTGTCCTCATATTGGGTGCTACATAGTAAAGTACTTTTTGAAGGAATAGGCAACCAGGTTAAATGAATCACGTTTGGCTGTTATAAACTATAACCGTAGTTATATAAATTGATATTTCTAATGACACACCAAGCTGTGTTTATTTTTGCTTACAGTATGCCCAATTTGGATTTTTCCATGAATATAATTTTTAAGCATTGAAATGACTCTCAATGACTGCTCCCCTGGCGAAAACTGGGTAATGCTGCACAGCACTGCAGAATCAGTGCTCAGACATTAAGCTGTAGTCTGACCTCTCCGTGAAGACAACGGCAATCATTATCAAATGAGGGTGAGCTCACGGTCTCCCACGGTTTGCACAGGGATATTAATGACTGGCAGTAATTTACATTTCAATTCCGGACACTATATGAGAAATTAGTCATATGCAAATCATGAGCTGGTGAATTGTGCAGGAAAATGATTGACATTTTCAATAAATACTGCAAGAGGAATTTAATATGTTTTGTGCATTAATTAACCGGAGGAAATGGAAATGACCCCAGCTAAGGTAGAATTAGCACAATCTAGTCGAGGTACCACCGGGTCGATTACCCACCCACGGTCAGGAGAGTGAGAGAATCTGGAGTCATTTTTGATCGATGCAGATTCATATTCATTTTGATGGAAAGGCCTGATAACTTCACTATCGGTCCGAGCTCCTGCCAAATTAAAAAAAGGTCAGAGTTTCCGTGCCTCGATTCCTCGCTGTGTTTGCAGCACTGTGATTCTACTGGAAAAGGTCAGATTATCACAGTATGTAAACAGCAGCGTTGTAATGGAAGAACTCTTTGATACGTCACAGACAGCGGCGTGTTGTGCAGCCGCTGCAGTCCAGAAAGGATGAACCTTTGTTTATCGAGAATGTTAGGTAACGTAGGCTTTACATTTAAAACCATCACAAAAGTAGAAACCTGTCTGATTGACAGATCACATGATTGGATACGACATAAATGAAAATGGATCAGAATCAGTACTGACAAAGAGGATATGAAAGTGTCCTTACTGGCAGTTACACTCTTGACAAGAGCATTTATTATTTCTACTTTTCCCTTATCGTTGACCTTGAAGTAGGAGTGTCTGCCTCAGCGCTGTAAATGATGTTGACTGAAAAGGCAGAAGACGACACAGACAGACGCCGCTCTGATGTCAGAATATGTGTCACTGTCATGAAATATTCATCATGTTTGCCGTGGGTGTGCATTAAGTTTAGAATAAGAATAGCTTGAATTTTCCAGCAGCAGACCATTGATCCGGGCTGTATCATTAGTTGAATGACTCATCACAGAAGAGTGTTGCTGAATATTGATCATTCACTTGACTGAGCCCTGCAGAGAACACTTCCCAATCTTTTCTTCTGCCTTTTTAGAAATACTGAGAGCGGAGATACGCTTCACGCACATTATTGCTTTTTCCATATTCAAGTTTATTCCCAGGCTGTCACAGTTTTCAAGGAAGTGGAAAAAATACGCCGTGAAACAAATACATATTTTGAAATATGAGTTTCTGTACCTTACACTGTCACACGCAGTTTATGTTTGACTGTGGACACACTCATATTCACACGGGATACCATTACAGTTTTCTGCTTTCTATTCCTTTTTCTCCCTTTAGATAATTACACTTATGCTATCTTTGATTTCCTCTGCCCTCATTGGGATACTCCCATGAGTTACCTTCTATGTGGCCGCATTTGACACGAGTAGTAAATAACAGCCGGAAAGGCCATAAATCATGGTAATTCTTCCTCCGGACCGCCCGTCCTGATTGATCACTCGTGTGCCTTTGAGGTTCACCTGTGAGTCTTGTCCCACTGATATAAATTAAACAGAATTATGGGAATTGTGCACAAAAACAACTGTGTTTATCTGAGAGATTGTGCATTAAAGGATGTGTGGAGGCAGGGCATAAAATCCTGTTTAAGAATTTTTTAGGCTTGTTTTTGAATAGAATAATTAATTTGTCATTTAAAAACAGATTTAGATTATTGACAGGCAAATGTGATGGTTTATTATGATTATTATCCAATGCATTATTGAATTGCATGTATTTAATCAGTTTATATGTTTTTT
>JAOXYL010000050.1:7870593-7883560 GCA_028564955.1 Terapon puta | reverse complement strand
GTGTGTGTGTGTGTGTGTGTGTGTGTGTGTGTGTGAGCGCCAGTGTGAGTGACGACAAGCATTCCTCTGGGTGGGTTTGAGCACTGATGTCATTGTCCCTTGTAGCTGCTTCTCCGCTCAGCTGAAATGATGCCTGAGATGTGCATGTTCAGTGGTGGGATCACATTTATGTGAAGAGAGGATGAATAAAACTCACATGAATCACACATCACGTCACAGAGACTGCAGAGCGAGTCTTCCCGACTGGTCCATTCTCGACGTTTTCACATTGTTTACAAAATGATGCACTTTCAGAAACTGACACCTCTCTGCAGATCTCTCCAGAGATGGATATAGTTAGGCATAATTGTGTAGAAATACAGTGCTAAGTGCTTCTGAGTGCCCTTTTTTCAGAATAAAAAAATAACACATGCACATGTCCTCTTGCTATGGAAGACTATTGTTGCCGATTCCTGCCTTTGTTTGGCCTGTATATCTTCCCACTGTCATTGTGTCTCTGTCAATAAGTCTTTTTTTTTCACACCCACCTCTCACTGTCTGTTCTCAGCCCCCTTTCTTTCTCTCCTCCGAGCTGTTCCTTTCAAGCCCGGGGTGTATAATAGAAACGGCTGAGGATAGGGGGATTAGGTAATTTATCACCAGTGGCGGTGTTGGGAAGGGAGGTGTGTGCTAAGGGTCTCTGGTTCATCGCGCAGCCGGCAGAGTGGGAGTCCTGAGGGAGGCTTTGTTGGGGTGGTGCTACCTGGCACTTCACTACCAGCAGCACTAACCTTGCTAGCAGGCTAGCTTACCTTAATTGCATTTCTACTGCCAGGGGGGTTTGCATTTTACATTCTACGGGCAAGTGCAAAAGTTATGAAAAAAAAAACTTACTGCATGTATTATCTTTTTTGAGGTGTACGCTAACAGTAAACACACAGGATCCAGCCTCCACGTTTCTCTAACAAATTATCTTGCACCTCGTCTGTCCTCTGAGCTCAGGAGTATTCTCATGTGGTAGTTCAAGAGCTTTCCCCTTGGACTTAAATGGACTACACTGAGCTTTGTTGTGGCGCTGTGGGGCTGCTTACACAGAGAAACGCTGAGCAGCCATAAAACTGGCTCAAAACTTCTGCCTCTGGCCCCAATTTGTGCCGTTCTCATTTTCTCTTTGCGTATGTGAGAGAATGTCACGTCCAGCTCCTTTCTGGAAACCACTTAAGGTGGACGAGAAGCCCATACTTGTAATCATTCTGTTATATAGTGTCTGACATAAATTTCTTTGTGCTTACTTTAAGGTAGAGGTATTTCCAAGATGTCTTTCATCTTACCTTTATAAAGTTTCAATTAACAGCTGGACAATATGTTTTTATACTTACATACCATTAGATTTCAGATAAAATTCTTATCACAGACCATTTGAAGAATGTGAAAAAAAACTCTCCTATCTGCAGTGTCCAGTTTATTTTTTTTCCCTCATACACAAATCACTGTTACACACACTCTATCCACCATGGTTACCTTAATTAACTCTGGCACATCCAACACAAAGCTGTTGCAAAGCAGCCACACACACTCACACAGATGGGTTACTTTTACCTTTGTATTCTACACAGTAACTCCACGTGCAACGTATGCAGTGCAAATCAACAGCGTGAGTGACACAGATGGTGACATCCCCTTGATGCACACAGCAGAGGTAGGCCTGTGGCTACGATGAGCCATCTGCTGCTGTGGAGCAGAATTCTGCCAAAATTTAATCATTTGGACAACATTGACAAAATATACAAATACTTTGTAATTTATGGATTTGACATTTTTACATTTAAATGTTACCAAGCTGCGACCAGTTTACCCCGAAATACTTTGACATGCAGACGAAATTAGCTCTGTTGTCATGGAGATAGTTCAGCTGTTGACACAAATGTATAGTGAGCGACCTCCCCAAAAATAAACAAAACAACAACAACATAAAAACTGTGCATAGACTCGTACAAAAATATCTCTCTTCACCTCTTTTTCAAATTTGCAGTTTTGCTGTGATCAGGATGCTTCTGGGTATCAAATCAGCACGCAGGGTGTGAGGTTCAGGACTTGTTTTTTGTGTGTTTTGACTCTTTTGGCTATTTCACAGTGGCATTGGGCGATTTAGCAGGAGGGACGACTTGCAGTAGGACAGTGTGTTTACATGCTTTCTTTCTGATTATAATAAGGATAATAATCTTTATTTATTTTGATTAGCTCTCAGTACTTCATTTAACATACGTCTAATACTTAACTCTTCATAGAGAAATTGTGACAAGTGGAAGCAAGAGGTGTAAATGAATCTACTCACAGTGCATCTCTAATTTTTAGCAACTTCATTTTCTTGGCACCTGTGCTCTTCAATATGTAGCTAAATGTCACTGACTTCTCCCTGAGCTTACTTTGAGTCTGAGTGTGAAAATATTCTGATACTGTTATTAATACAAGTTTCGGAAGAAGTAGTAGATATTTCTGCGCAACTGATTATATTCTACCCAGCTCTCGTGAGGCGCGATAATGTTTATTTATTCAGCATTCAAAGGTTATGCGAGAAGGTCAGCCCTGTTGCATGTAATGACTCATTCACTCTTGTAGTCGGGAGTGAGAGGTTTCGAGCCAAGCGGGGTTGGTCGAGCATTCACAAGATTATTGACCACATTACTGCCTCAGCACAAAGGGCACGCTTTTCTCTCTGAAGCTCGTCAAAAAGTTTTACACAATGTCAGGGTAATCGGTGGAGTTAAACACCAGTTTTATCCTCATGACAATTAAAATACGAAAATATATTAATCCTCAAGGAGGGGTTATCCAGGAGATCAAGAATGAGTTAGGCCTATTATATCATTTAGCATGGAGGATTTGCTGTCTCTATACATCATTAATGAGGAGACCAGCTCTGCATGTTAAAGTGCTCCGAGACTACAGTTACGTGGTATTCTGAGATTCTGTTCACGAAAAACTTCCTCGGCCATTGACATTAGATATTTAACAGGATTAAGAATATCGGGAGGCTATTTGCCTAAAAAGTAGTGGCTCCTTTAGAGGTGAAGAGAAGAGCACTGGAGACATGACATGACTACTCATGCTGTTAATACTATTAAGGAGGGCTTAGAAAAGGCACCAGCGGTCTAGACCAGCATCCGCACAGTATGTGGTATTGGGTGTTTTTATTTGGTTTAACTCCTGTTTCACCTATTTAACACCCGGTACGGCCCACACCTCTCCCAGAGTGGCCGCACCTGGAGTCTTCAGGTCAGTGCACTGCAGCGCTGTCATGGCGGGCCATTCATCAGTGGAGGATTTTCAAAGCAAGAGGCAAAGCTTTTCTTCATCAGCTGTGTGGCCGAACTCATTGGCATCCCACAATGGGAGAAGGGCAGCACATTTCTGCCTGCTTGCTGTGAATACCACAAATCACAAACTACTACGGAAATGCCCAATATCCTTCTTACGGTGAGACAAAAGTGCATACATGTTCCAAACAACTCCTCTGGTGTCACTCCACAGCCTTACTAAGGTAACGTGACATTTCAGTGAAATTATTTTGCTCTGTGATTGCAATTTTCATGCGTGAGTGCAAATTTCAGCTCAACGGGGCTCCCATCATTCTGTGTACAGCATTAACATTCAATTGTCAGTATATTAGTGAGACACTACGTCCACAGTAAATGCTTCATTAACATTAAGAGCAGCGTGGACATTTGTATTCATTGCGCAGCATGCATACGTGCACACACTTTCCTCATGTGACATATGTACTTTTAATTCCCACTATAACAATGTCTTTTTTCCAGCATTAGAGATGGAAACAGTACTGGAACATTTTGCTCTAATACTAGAACTGAGATCTAGCTCAAGTACAATGTAAAAATGTACTCGGATAGTAGCAAAAACTAGGTGAGTTAAAAGTACGATCTGTCACTGTTACTGCATTATAGTTTTAAAGGGTAAAGAAAAAAGTGGGTGGGTTAAAAAAAAAATGATTATAACATTATATGACATATGAAATTAAAGAACACATTTAGAACATTTCACACCATGGAGACCTCATATTTAAACAAACGATATGTTATTTTTCTATCGATGGTATATTGTCGCTTGCTTACACAACAGTGCTTTGCAATGACACCGTTCTCCTCTGGAGAGAAAGTTAGAACTGTCAGTGTTTCCTCACCTGCCTGAGTGGCAGTCTGGGAGTCATGAGCGTGGCGAAGTCCTCCACAATCTGCCATACGTTCAACTTCTTTGCTTGATCATTCTCAAAGCACAGTATATCCCGTCCATTCAGCCTCAGCCCCCTTGCGTTTTCAAACATTTTGAGCTGAAAGAGCGCTCTGTGACGGGGATTGTCAAAAACAGCAGAAAGAGGAAAAACTTCCATCAGTGAACGCAGAACTTCTCCCTGGAGGATCCACCATGAGCATTTCAGCATTTAGCATATTAGTCAGATCCAGCCTGCATCTGTCGGTTTCGTGGGTGTGTTTGAGTTTGTTCACTTAGCATGTTTACCAGGTGCAGCATTAAAACAGTCATTAAGGTAGATGCAGCATTTTGTTTTACCTATGCTAAGGTACAATAATGTTAACCTTAATTCATAACAAAGTCATTTTTTGTGATAGTTATGCCTCACCTCTCACATCCTCTGAAACAACCCACTGATCTTTTCTTCTATTAACACACAGTTTGTAATAACTCTTTTTTAAAAAAACTCTGCCATGGATGCAATTTGAAATGTAGCGAAGAGAAAAAAAAAGGAGAACTCAAGAAAAATGAGAAAATACTTTTCCAAATAAGCAATTTTGTTACATTAGCTGGAGCACTTTACTTCTGCCTCTTTACTGCACTTTTTGATTGCTATTATACAGTAAGTGGAACATGCAGTGAACAATTCAACTACTAGACTACTTTCTTAACTTTGAGAGGACGTCATTCAAGCGGTATTTATCTGCAATCTTTCTGTCTAAACTGTTTCTACATTTAATTGCCAAATCGCTATTTGGGAAAGAAAACGCTGACTAGCTCTCCTCAAAGGCACGACTGTTTAATAAGCTAAGACTCACAGCTGATTCATAACTTAACTTATATGGAACTTAGCTTAAGACAGGATTTGCATAATTTGGAGAGACAGTTTTATGTCTCAGCTATTTGAAAATGTCAACAGGCTTTCACATAATGTTCTACCCCCTTCAATTAGGCTAATGTATGCAGAAAGGGTTCTTTGGCATGGATGTTTTTTCAGAGTTGCTTCAAATGCCACTGCTCTTGTTTTTAAGAGTTTGATTCCGGTTACATTATACCATAACCTGGGAAATATACTGTGTTAAATAACTTTTTATTATTCCAGAAAGAAATATGTCTATATTATATAAACATATAAAAAACTACTCATTTTATATGACAATTTCATAATATTAGTTTGTCTTATATTTAAAAAATGTAAATCAACATTTTGGAAACCAAGATATACATATTAATATATATATTTCAGACATTTGCTTAAATTTCTGAAAACATTTCAAAATGCTAAAGCACTGAACACGTGATCATTGCCTTTGCTCTGCCAGGCCCTGGGGCAAAAAGATCATTTCCACCACTGTCTTCTTTCTTTGTTAAGTTGCGGTCCTGTCAAATCCCAGCAGGGTCATTCAAGTGTAGAATGTCTGCACATAGATTACAGGTTTTTCAATGAATTGCATTTCCGGCTGTCTTCTGTCTGCTCAGACGATGACTAGAACACCTGACATTTTGCAACATGCCATTACCTTTGTACCCTTTCAAATCCCCATCATTGATTTGATCAAGAGGGATAGGTGTGAAGCTACTGTCACTCAGAAAGGCATTTGGTGTAGAATGCCAGCTGTGAGACTGAAAAACAAACCAACAAAAAGGCAGAAAAGATATAACAGGGTAATGCAGTCATAAAAAGACTGCAATGAATTACCTCAAGCTGTGAAAATGGCACCAAATCTCATTAGTGTTTTTTGTCGATGGAGATGGCTTTTGAGTCCCTCTTTGTCTATGGCAATGAGAAACTTAATGACTTGTGTGTGGAAAAATGATGGCCCTCTTCAGGTTTCATGTTTATGGCACGTTTTATGGACATTTATTTGACAAAGTTGCACAACAGATGGTTACTCATGAAAGCAACCCTCAAAAGTGCAACAAACATTGGAAGCGCCACAATTGCCTTTGGCAAACTTAATTTAGCTGCTCTCCTGGCATTGACTGCAGTAACTTTACTAATGAATCCCGAGTTTAGATGGAATTACCACCCACTGGAGGTTGTATTTCAAATGGAACGACCCATGTCAGTATAATTAATAAGGCTGAAACCTGAACATGTGGTTGAAGGTAGCAATTACTTGCCTATAAAGCATGTTAATCATGAGTGATGGTAGTCTGTATCCATATGCTTAAAGGTCATTCATTTACATATACATGTTGTCATCAACTGAATGAAAGAAGCTTGCAAATTAGATAGATTACAACGTGGCATAAAGTTTAAACACATGATGTGCAGTTTCTTACACATGCTCATATTCTCGGTGTGTATTCACAGCACGACCGCACACATACTCCTCTCTGTTGCCTTGTCATTATAGAGAAGGGGAAGTTTTTTTTTTTTTTGCAACAGTCCGCTACCAACAGGCTTTGACACACGTAGTGGTGTGTGACATTACAACTCTAATACTAATTAACTTGCTCTCACACTGCTGCACACATATTATTTATTCCCTACCTGAATAGACAATTTGATGCCCTTCGTAGCATTTGGGTAGGTCAGATCTGTAGAGTACATTTGATGTTTTGGGATGACCACAGTATGCATTAATGAGTTTGAGTGGCGCTCAGGTATGTAAATTAATGTTGCCCCTTGTCCTTCAACCTGCCTTTCCTGAAAACTGATGCTAACAGCACTCTCACGCACAGCGGCAGATGGCATGAGCGAGTGTCCTCGGTAATCTGTGATATTGTACATACTCAGATGTCATGAAGTGCAAGATCTTGCAAAAGTGTGGAGGTTAAGAAAGAAGGGGGAAAAAGGTGCTTTAGTTCAATGTGGATGTCTTTTCACCTAACAGAAAGACATTTGAGAGAGGATTTAGAATATTCTGTTACTCCATGAAGGTGACAGGCCAGTGTAATGGATAGTGCACCATATGGCTATACTACTGTGAACAATGATTAAAACTCTCATTAATTTGATGGAAAGGTTCATTAGTGGGTGATGGTGGGCATCATTGTTTTTATACTGCATCCACAAAGATCTCCCATTAGTCTCTGGATGGCCTTCATTTTACATGTTTGCCACAGGGCCCAGCTCAAACGTATTAGCACAAACTTGTTCCCCCGGATGATGTGGGACAGGGACTCATTCGTAACTGTATCGTTGCCAGTGATCCAGTGGTGATAAAGAAAATAAAATTGGAAATTCGAGTAGCTGAATCTAAGCAAGGCCTTAATGCAATTATATCGGATGGGACTCTGGTGTAGAAGCCTGCACAGTGGAAGCTGATAGGTCTGTTCTGTTGCCCCAGAGAATGGCTCCTAATAGGCTGAGATAGGAGATGAGGAAAGTGTGTGCTCGTCAGGCACGGAGCCCCCCAGTGATTTCTGAATGATGTGATGTGACAGGGACTGCGGGGAGAGGAGGGGACCGGGAGAGGAGGGGGTCCACTGCGGGGCTTCCTAAGATTTTGTCAGCAATTATTCACAATGAGGTGCAGGCAGACTATCGGCTGTGGCAGCAGCAATGATGAAATGACATTTTCTCTGTTCATCTCACGTCTCTGGAAGTGGTAGATTGAAAGGATGTGAGAGTTCTGCTTATTTCCGTCCTCTCTGTTCCATTTATGTGAGGCTGATGCTTTGCGGTACCGTGTGGGGACGGTGTTCATGTTGTTGTCATCCTGATCCTTAATTGTGTTCAGAAATCATTTTAAGCCTTTTAAAACAGCATTTATATGATTGTTCGGCTAAATATACCTTTTTTTCTGGGGCATCCAAAGATTCATAAGTAAGCCTTAAATGTGTAACATATATAGAAATATTTTAGCAATGAATTACTCATTCATTAGTAACACTTCAATGCAGAGTGTTATTCTGGGCTACTTTTACAACAGGGCTTTAATTTTGGATCCTAGCCGGAGGGGGATACGTGGTGTGTGCAACCTAATATGATAAGGGTATTTTGGGCGTAGGTATAGCCGAATAGAATTACTGCATACCTTTGCAGAAGCACTGGCTTGCCTCGGAGGATTTTCAGACATATGTACTGGTCCTGGGTCGGATTTCTCTTTGCCCATATCCCACTGCAACCGTTTAGGAGCTGACAAATAGAGTTGGATCTCGGATCAGTGATTTTGTAAAGCCTCTGCTCGTGTGTCAAAGAGCCTCCAACCAGCTCACAAGGACCAGTCAAGGGAACTGTGGAGGTGTTTCTAAGTTTCTGAGAGACACTGCTCTCGGAAAAGTGCACAGGATGTTATGTTCCTGGCTTAAACAAATGACATTGAATGTTTAAAGCAGTGGGAGTATACAGAGGCTCGAGCACAGCAGAGACTAACATAGCTTTCAGTATTAAACACTCCCCTTCACATCCCACTGTTTGTTCTTAACGACACGCTGTTTGGAGTGATGCCCTGAGACCTTGTTCATGGTGTTGAGTTTATAAAAGTTCACCATCGATTTATACCAATAACACTTGATGCTTTCTCTGTAATTTCATTTAGGTGCTGAATGTGTTGGCTTTGCGATGACTTTGGCTTTAAGTCATTATCATTATTGAATTAGAGGTTACGACAGACTTGTAGTTGCCTCGTAGTACTTTCCTGTATGTAGCTTAGGACTTATTTTTTGGATGTATTTTTTAGGCTTCACTCTCTCTCTCTGGCTGTGATCTCATTAGACACTTGTGTTTAAACCAAATGTGCAGCTGTGAGTGCTGCTAGTGTCAGAGAGCCAGAAGTCAGTGGGTGCAGAAACATTACATCATCGCTTATTACTGTGCAGCACAAAGTTTGATAACTCGTGAACTATTCAAATTGAATTAGTAGGCTAAGTTGAGGAAACAAATGTGATAATAGCTGAAAATAAGAGCAGAGAGGAAGTAAGTGATTGCTTTTCTCACTCTTGATGGAAAAGATAAGTATAAATGTGTAAATACGGCAATATCTTTTGACTACGAAGGGAGTGCTTGGACTATTTTATTATCTTGTCAAACAGCTGCCGAGGTAATTTCAAAGTTTCACAGTCTCTACATTATAAGTCAAAGCTAAGTTTACGACATTTTCTTCAAGGAGATCCATGGAGTGCACCTTATTTCAACACTTCCTGTCTTTGGAAGAGACCAAAATAATTTAAAACATACATAAATTGACAAAGGCACAGATTCACAAAACTGATTCTATTTTAATCAATTTATTGTCGTCTAAACTCTTGTTTTCTCTTCTAATTATCATATCAGCAATCAGCACACACAGACTGCAATGCTTTTTCTGTATTTGTCCAAGTCAGTTGGTCAGGCCTGACTGTTGTGAATATGAGTGATCATCCAGCCTACAATTGTCCATCTATCAGCATGCAGGCTGTCCGGCCAGCTGGTGCCCGCTGGGTTGGAGAGGCAGACTGGGCAAGCCTGGATGTAACAGTGGTGGCAGGTGGGCGCCGCCATCAGGTACTGTAATGCCCACTGGCACAGACGGGGCCGTCTCCGAGCCGCACGCGGGGCGTGTGTGGCGGAGGAGAGAGGGAGACATCTTGAGCCATGTGTACGCCAACCCTGACAAATTGGATAAAGCCTCCAGTGGATAGGAAGGGCAGTGCCAGTGTGGTGCTGACATATGAAGAGCACTGGCACAGTGGGTGGAGTGGGCAGAGGGTGGGAGGGATGAGGCTGGCGGAGAGCAGATGTGTGTGTCATCACAACCCCGGCATCACGCTGAAGGAGGGGAGGCATTACTTACGTTAATGGACGTAAACACAAATACACACATGCACAGAGCTGTAAGTGATGCCTGTGTAGTGTGTGTGTGTGAAAAAGAGAGAGAGAGAGAGAGAGAGAGAACCTGCCCCTCGATAACGAGGCTAAAAAATATCGCCTATGGTGATATTTTCACACGCACATAAGATCTGTCTGGGGATACTCTTCATCGTCTACCTCATTAGTTTTTTCACGTGTCATAAACCAATTTTTTTGCCTTTCTGCTGCTATTACCTCGTATGAAAAATGGCTTGGAAGTCATATTTTATCTGCTGATGCATTTATGCTGTGAAAATGCCCACAGACTTGCAGTGTCAGGTGAGCTGCACTTTTTGTTCTCAGAAAACAGACCAAACAGTACATAGCAATTGGTGGAGGAGCTGTTCAGCTAGTGAGCAGTGCTACCTGAAGGTAATGAAAGTTTTTTTCTTAACTGCGTTACTCAGAAACATGATGCAAATGTGGTAACACTGAATTATGTAATTTAATGCAGTTCAATTAGCATTATGCTTTGAATTAGTCTCAAGATCTTTATATGTGATAAGAACTGTCCTGATTTCCTCACATGCAAAATGTCACATATTTACTGTCTGTTTCAGGTGTACCAGTCAGTCCACAGCTTCAGTTTGCTCGTCGCATTAGTCCAAGCAAAAACAGGTGGCTCGAAACTGCAGGTGTGCATTGAGTATTCTGCATCATTTCGTTAGATTGTAATTAGCCAGCTGAAGCAACATTTTTCATTTACACTAAACTAAAGCAATTACAGATTTCATACAGTTGATTTTCAGCCCTGAAAAGAGGTGATTAAGTCCGGTGTTGTTCCTGAGTTGCAACGACTAAAGTTTCTTTTCAGTCTTCATATGAGGATTTGTTCATTTAAACTGATTTAGTTCCTTGCCAAAATAAAGAAAGGCTGGGACTCAGTAGCCTTGTTTGCACAAGGTGACTTGTATTTACTTTATCCAACTTAAAGATCTGTGCTGTTATCGTCTTTCATTTTATTGATCAGAAACAAACTGCAATGACCGTCAGTCACTTCATTATGTAATGAAGACGTTACACATTTATTGAGAAAGTATTAAATTATATGTGGAGAGCAACCTCCAGTTTCTCTGCATTGTTAATTGAAATTAACTGCTATTGATTATCTGAACTGCTGGTCAGAGGCAGGCTATCATGATGCAAGCGATGTCAATGGCCTTTAAGACTCAACAAGCGAGGGTGTTAGCTTAGGATCGATGCATCTGATGGGATCCTTAGGCTCTCATTGAGCCCATATGACCCTTAACTGTGGACCACATGGCCTCCAAACTGAGGATGCAATGTCCTCACACAGTCATTAGAAAGTGTTCGATGCCTCACTGTGCCTATTTAAAGCCCATTGGATCTTCATCAGCACGAGGCTATAGGTAGACGCCTGATCAATCGGCAGAGTAAAAGAGAGTCACTTCTATCAAACGTTTCTTTTGTAAGCAGGCAACCATAGAAAATCCCTGACCTTCTCTTTTCGAGTCATTGTTTGCAAGCATGACTGCATAAGACATCCGTTCACATTTTATAATGTTCCAAGTGACCTGTGATATATTTGAGATGCTTGTCATTCAACTTAACGCTGATGTTATGTTCTTTCTCTGTTGAATTGATCATTTTTAAATATGCATTAGGTAAGAGAGAGAGAGTAGATTATTAGACCATGATACTGTGAAACTGGGAGAGTTCATTATAAACACCAGTGACATAATGATGACTTTATTCATTGCTGAGATTTTTGGCATTGAGAATTGCATATTCTGGCCAACACTGTTGTAGATGAACTCCCACAGTGTTGCGTTTCCAACATCTTAATTTTGCTACAAGGTGCTACAAGTGTGTGACTGGCATTGTAACACCTTTTTTCCTGAAGCCAAATAAGCTTATTGTAAACATTTTGATATCAAGGTGATGTTTCATCTCTTCAGACGTTCATTTCTGTTGCATCTCTGCTGTCATTTACTAGCTCGCTTATTGTGTTTTAAAAATATACTCTGTCCTTTATTTGACCTCCTACTGTTGCATTTCCTCACTTGAAGACAGACTCCGCAAAGCTCAAAATTACTCACTTTAACATAAAGCCATGAAAATGCTCTTACCACAGAAAAAGCCTCTAAAATGTGATGGCATGTCTTATTTGTAGTTTAGAAGTTGCTTCTTATCTCAGACGTAACAAAGGGACAGGTACTGCCAGCTGCTCTGTCAGTCTCGAAGTAGTCATGACACTTCATCGCTTTCCAGCGGAGAGGCTTTGTCTCGTATCTCCCATCCAAACAAGGAGAGTTCAGCCAGAGTTCAAAAGGAAGTTGAGAAGGAGAGTGAAAATTTTGCTTCCCCCTGTGTCAGTTACTCCCCACCTTTTGGGTCTTGCTACTCTGGCAGGAGAAGTGTTTGGTTTGACAGCTGGTAGGTTGCAGATACAGTGTGTGGGGGAGGCATATTTCTTTCTACCAGCCTCTTATTTGAAACAAGTATGCTGTAAAGGAGGGGTTTGTCATCTTTCAGGGAATATCAAGAGGAATCTTTGACTCAGCCGGCCCCCGGGGAACTTTTTACTTTTTAGAGATGCAGATGGTGAAGAAATGCTGCACAATAAACCTGACCAATGAAAAGAAAAAGACAAGTGATGTATTTTGAAACATTTTTTTACAGTTTAGAAGTGGTGCAGGGGTGAGTGAAGCAGACAGCAGATAGATTCACAGAAGGAAAGGATGACAGTATGATGAGTTGTTCTGTCCAGCATCTCACTGGGACTTTGTGTGCAGCAAAACTCGATGCCAGTTACTTAAGAGTGATAAGGTTAACATGGACCTCGCTGGGGGCCCTTGAGGCAAGGCTCATTATTACTAGTATGGACGCACGCATAAAAGTACACACATGTGCAGTCTAACACAAATACACTCTCACTAACAAACACACACACACACACACACACACACACACACACACACA
>JAOXYL010000050.1:7811570-7822403 GCA_028564955.1 Terapon puta | reverse complement strand
AGACTTCTATTAAGCTCTCTTACACCGCTGAGTTTCTTTTTTGCTGTTTTCTTCATCTCTTTTCTTCCCTGAAAGTCCAGTCAGAGGCAGATAGCAGCACCGAGATATATATATATATATATATAAATAAATGTATCCTCCAAAGTGTTACATTTAGCCAAGGACTACCTTATAGTCTAAATTTAGATCTGAAACTGTGTGGTTCAAGACTTTTTTATATACTCTTATACAGCTAATCTTTTACTTGAAATGCAGGTCAAAAATAGATCTAAGCACACATCACACACATCAGTCAAACACACAATGCGTGTTTCATTCATTTCATTGCAGCGACGGTTGCTAAGCGTTGTGCCCGCTGCAGTGCTGAATGTGTGAGATGTTCACTATCGATAGATCCAAAGTTGCCAGGTGTCAGACTGTCTGAAATTCTTGCTGTTAGCACATCGCTTTCTGTTCAGCAAATGGACCAACAAATGTACATTCAGTGACCTTTGATACCTCAACAAGCCTTGGATCCCTTGTAATAGTTTAACCGAATCACAATCAAAAGCACCAGTCAGCACAAAAGTGATGTGCCAAACACAAAAGTTATATAAATAGTAAAGATCCTTTTCGCTACTTGGTTTGATGCTAAGTTCATCCTGATTATGAAGTGTAGAGGAGCTTTTTGTCTTGCAGGGAATCTACTAATCCACTACGTGTGTTATGTAGTGACAGCTGTGTCTGTGGGCGTTGGGATTGGATTGCATCCCTGCTTATTGTCAATTAAGTAATTCTGATTGCTTCAGTGGGCCGTGACCTCCGGTTCGCACTGGGTCAGGTTGCAGCTGTGTTCCATGTATGGGAATCAGAAGTTTCAAATCAAGTTTTGCTGTGTAAAGTTGGCGGGCAGACGTGTGACGTGGCTGTGGTTGCTGCTACAGTGAAGAGGGAGGTGAGGCTGAAGCTGGCCATTTAGTCACCGTTACAACTCTTCTCTGTAGTCATGACCTAAAAGTGACCGAACAATGAGCGTTGAGCCAGTCGTGGGTCCAAGCAGACATAAAGTTGCTCTGCAGATTGTGTGGGTGCCCCCATGAGGACATCAGACATCCAGAATAGACAGGATGCTTCTTTTTGTATTTTTTGTTTTACAGTAAGAACCATCCCAAAATCTTCACAACACCCACACCTCTTAGGTTTTAGATCTATAAACAGAACTGCGTTAAGGTGCCGACAGAGGTGTAATTTCTATTTCTTCATTCCACCTTGGAGTTTTGACGTGAGGCGAACAGCCAACTGTTGCACCCGGTCACCGGTTGTAATACCTTCTGCCTGCCCTTCAAATGGCTGTTAAAAAGGCTCGTGGGCAGCTAATCTGAGCTGGCGTCTGGCAGTAGTGAATTGGCAGTGGAGGTAATGGCGGTGAGGGACGGCCACTGTCGGAGCTGGCAGATCTGGAAGAGAGCTGAGTGGCACCTGGCGGCTGGCGGTTCCTTTTCGCTGATTACTGAACATGAAGGTTGGAAGGTGGGAGAAGAGAGAGGGAAGTCATGTAGCTGGTGGAGACCAAGATTAAAGGAGCCGGGCAGGTTGAGCAGACGAAAATGCACCGATGCACAATGGGAGGAGTGATGAGTAGATGGAGAAATCCAGGCAAGGAAGCAAGTGAGTTCAAGATAAAGAAGCAAGGCAGTTACTTTTCAGACTTTGTAGATCAACAGTATGAAGTATCACACCCCTTAGTCTCATTTCAAACAGAAGACTACTCCCATCCTCCACATATTTGTGCTTCGCCTCAGGTAAAAGAGTAAAAGGGCCTGTGAGGGAGATTATGGAATAGGAAATTACATCTCCTTGTCTTGTCTCGTCTTAACAAATCTGGAACCTCCACATTCCTGTTCAGCTCTCGACAGGTGACCCACTGAGGTGTGCACTGACATAAACCTAAACAGTGCTGCAACAGTAGTTGGCTGACATTAACAAACAACATTGCTTGACAAAATTGCACTCTTTTCCCTGTAACCGTTGAAAATTATTTCTGGTCGGAGTATTAGAAACTGCTTTTCGTTGTTCCGACTCCTGATAGGCCCTAAAACTCATGGATTTGTTACACAAACTAAACTCATTTGGAATATATCTAAAAGTAGAAGAACTCAGAACCTTTCATCTCACTTATTCTTTGCGTAAAAGTAGCAACACTGCTGTATTGGCAATACTCCAATGATTCTTCGATTAATTAATCAATTCTGACTTCATGAAGGTCCAAACTTCATGTATTTAAAATATCCAAGTAAAATAGATTGGTTCTCTTTATATTTTTTTAAATGTTGTTTTTTTATATATTCTGAGGTTGCTAGTACAACTATAAGAATCTATCATATTTCCTAATTATATTTTCCATCCTTTTTTATTGATCATGTTGTTCATTACATTAATCTGCAAACTAATATCTGGAATAAACAAAGTTCAAAACATACCATGTCCCTCTCTCTGAATTGTAGTTGAGTATATTGGAACATAGAATAGATGTCAAGTTTAGTTCAATACTTTATTAAATGTACTTGATTTTTTACCTGTAGTCACAGACCACACCAGTACAACCCCTTTTATTTTTTGTTTTTACTTCAATGCAGTGCTGTTTGAGTTCTAAACCGCCTGATTCTGCAATTGACGTGATATCAGCATCCATTTTCACGATACGACTGTGTTAAAATATAAAGCAACATGTGCCCATGCTCCTGACAGCTGAAGGAGAACACCTGCTTCGACTTTGCTGATTAGCTCGTGACTACGTGCTGGAAACGTGTTCACTTCAGTTCAAGCAAAATGACAGGACTTTCCTGCTGTAAGTGACATGGAGACGTTTCTCTCTTCACTGTTTTACGGTGACTCGCACTGCACTAGAGGACGTCAGCATTTCACTCCATTATCTTCTGCGGCACTGGGGCTAATAAATCTCTGCTCGGTCCATTCTCCCATTCTGTTCAGTCATCTTCACAGCCCACGGACTGTTTTTTTTTCGGACACTAGTTCACACTTTGTGACACGTGGGCTGATCTTTCACACAGGGTTGTTTCAAGGTTTTTCCATTCAAGTTGCAGCGTTGGGAAAAATCATGGGAACCGGATAATGGCAAGGAGGGAATTTATGAGGGGAGGGTGTCCATTAACACGTTCATTGTACGTTGTAACAAAGGCCAGTTAGGCGGTGCTGAAGATAGGCATTAAAAAGATGGACACCACATTGTTCACGGGCCACAGAGAAGAGCTGCAGTGATGAAAAGTTGCTGCATCACACACACACACACACACACACACAGACACACACACACACACTAAAGTTGCATTAATTTCGAATGTTTCTCTCATTATCTCTGTTTTACACTCATCTCTTTCTCACAAACCATGAAAGGCTGACATCTTCTTGGCACTGCGAAGTGGTGTTGCTGTCTTTTGAGGTATTGTGTAAACTGGCTGCAGAGAGATAGAGATTGGCCGCTTCCATTGATTTTCATTTAAAGGATAGTGCTTTCAGCTCATCACCTCCAGGCAGAAACGTGTGTGTGCGTGAGTGTGTGTGTGTGTGATGCTGCATCATACGCGGTAAGCGTCAGCACTTTCACCTAAGCTGTGTTTTTTGTGTGTGTGTGTGTGTATGTGTGTGTCTTTTTTACAATTTCATCACACATTCCAAGCCATCCGTGTCACAGAAAGCTAATTTCCTGTTGTTCCCCGGTCCCTGTAGTGTGATCTGATGCTGTCTTAATGTAGTGTAAATAGCCAGCACGTGCCAAGTACATTCTTTTAATTAGGAAACCCAACAGGCCTGCTGATTAGCACTTTATCTTCATAAGTGTCTGGGCCTGAGCTGCAGCTGGACCACTCCTTCCACTGTAGCGTGCCCCAACAGGTCTGGAGCAAGAATAGCGTCATTAATGTGTTGAGGTCTGCCATCCACTGAGCAACCAAAGATGGTTTTGTTAGTGAGCATGTACATTGCGTGTAAGTCACTGTTTTTTGTTAAATATGCAAGATTTTTCCTTTTTGCACAGCTATAAGCTTGGTGGGCCAGAATTATGGTGGCATCTTGCTTGCATGACCTCATTTGAAAAAGCCCTTTTGTCATAACATTACCTTCTTCCAGGTCACCCAGCATTTAAGGGACTGCCCTGCAATCATTTCTCATGCACTCCAGTGGACTATCTCACCAGCGCAATTCTTTAAATAACTACAACCTACAGACTCACATGATAAATGACATGATTACATTTTCTCTCAGATTCTCCTTCTGAGTCTCTTTTCTCCAGGGTGGGGAAATTGCTGAGTCATTTCTCATGCTTGGATTTGTAATCTTAAACCACTGGGTCCTAGGCAGAGGCACATGATGTTCTTTATAGCCAATATAAGTACTGCAGCCCTCGTCTTCAATGGCATTAAAAGGTGTTTGTTGCCATTTCATGAAATGACGTTGTGGCTGTAAGACGAAAATAAGGTCCAACAAAAATCAATGACTGGTTTCCAATTGTGAAGTACAAAAAATAGCTCTGCAGCTCTCTCCCTTTTATCTGCTGAACATCCTTTGGGTGTTATCATGAAGTGGAATCATCATGTTTACAACACAAAGCCTCATGCATCATCTGGCCTCATGAAAACGTAGCTGCACCTTCAGCGTTTAATCAGCTGCATATCATTTGAGCGCGGCGTAGCTGCAGGCCTCGCATGGGCCACAAACGCCCCTTTGACTAGGCAGTGTTCAATTTCCACACTTTGTCCATTATGCATGGACACAATAGACAACAAAAGATTATGTTCTTTAGCTGCTTTATTGTCTCAGAGATGGGATGGTATCGTCACACTGCAGACAACCCTATTAAGCTCCCTGGTACGTTTGTTGATTGACTTTGAAATGACAGCTATCGACATCACAGACACTTTCATGATGTTACTTCTTTATACAGAAATACTCAAAATGGGCTTTGATACAACAGCGGTTTGATATAAATGAAGTCCTGATAAATATACATGTGCACTGTTTATTTTTTCAGTGTTGAGACTAGAACAGGCTTTTTGTGTCAGTGAGAGATTTGTAATTAAGTTTGGTAGTTATAATTATTTTTGACTAATTAATAAATACTGCAACAAATGATAGCATTAGATGAAATTCACACCTTACACAACCTTCCTTATTTTTGTAACTAAACAAGGCTCTAACAGAATATTTGTATTCGACTAAAGTGGCCTTGTTTATTAATGGACCTTGAAAGAATTTGGACTCAAGTCACCAGGAGGCCAGTGAGCAGACCTGCTGCGTATTCCATATTGAATGTCAATGTAGAATAATTCACATATGGAAGCGCGAGATGGGGAGGAAAAAAGGAATTGTTCCATTTGAATGTGACTTAATCACCTGAATATGAATTATTTATAATTCTCACTGATAATATTCATGTTGGCACACAAAGGCTCAGCCGAGAACGCTGCTTTATTTGAAATTATTACAAGGATGAAAAGGGAAAAAAAGTACTAACAAGATACAATTCAATCAGTCTTTTACAAAGCTCTCCCCCCTTGCATTCTGCACTTAAATTGTAGGGATTACATTTATGGTCTGACTCATCGTTCTGCTTATTTGAGGAGGTTTTATCTTTGTCCTTGCAGGCAGATGAATAAAGCTTGATTAATAGGCATGGGCTTATCACCTTTGTTCAAAATCAGGGCTTTCTCGGTCTAACTATTCGCACATGATCAATACCTCGCTCACATGCCTGCCTTGAACTACATGTCACTGCAAGGATGGTTCACTGAAACAGGCACACGTAAGAGATTGTGTGGACACGTAGCGTTCTCCTCTGTCTGAGCTGACAACTAAAGTGTGTTTGCTAATCTTTCCATGCCGGCCAGATAGATTAAGAAGATCTAATTAAACTAAAATGTAGAAGGATTTAAAAGACAGATAGAGCTGTATTTTAATCCACTAAATGATGACAACACCCTGCCTGTGCCTCATGGTTGTAGTTCCATACTTCTTACTTTACTGTGGATGGTTCAAGTTGTGTCGTGCAAAATGTGAACTCATGGCCTTGAAATGAAAAAAAAAACAAAAAAAAACATCAAACTGAAAGGTTTTTAAACGCTGTTTTTCTTTTGCAAGTGTTTCCCACTGCAGAGACTCACTTTAGTGGCGCTCAAAGTTTTCATGATACCAATAGGTGCTATTTTAAAGGCATTAGGTTACCAGGACCCTCAGGCAAGCCAACAGCTGGCAGACCTGCGACTGTGCTGCCTGTCGGTGTTGGAGTACACACACATTGACGCTCACCTGCCTGTAAGCCCACACCTACGCTGTGCCCCTCCCATCAACGGTGCGTGTGTGAGTGTGTATGTTTGAGTAATGTGGGAAAATCCTAGTGGCAGCCCCGCTGAGCTCCTCCTCCTCCTTAACTTGTAAACCATTTGAGCGGAGGGGGAGGGTCCGAAAGTACTGTATCATTGAACCTGTGGGAGTCATTTTGAACAGGTACGCTCAGAGAGGGAAAGACGCTCCTGGATGTATTTCCTGGTGTCAGCTGAGCTAGATTTTAGTAGGGGGAAAAAGCAAAGGGGCCATGGTTTGAGGGAGGAAAAGGGGAAACGGGGGAGTTTTGGATTTTCTTGAAAGTCTCCACTGCACACCTGACAGATCCTGGAATCCTCCGGAAAACTTCCCTCGGAGGAGGGGATGAAGTCAGACGGGGAGCAAGGAAAGTCTGGTGAGTGAGTGGAAATGATAAGTGCAGCTGCCACTCTATGCCCTGTTAAACAACGGGACTGTGTGAGTTTCAGTCCTGCACTCTCAGGGTTCACAGTGAAAAGGCGCTGGTGGCTTGTTCAGTGTCTTTCTGGACTTAAGATCCCAGGAGGGGAGTCGTGTCCGCCTTTTAGCTTGAAGACTGACATATTCACATGTTGGCAGGTGTCATGTCTAATAGTGAGTCACCCCGTCAGTCACCTGTTTTGGTGGTGAGCCGTTGGAGGACTTTAACCTGCACTGACCTCAGACTGGATGTTATAGTCACAACATGGGGTCATAGACTCCACCGCTGATTGATTATTCTGCAGTCAGTTCTCTCTAATGTTAGTTTGAGCTGATACTCTTTCCCCCGCTGACTTACAGGGAATGAGCCGGTGGAGATCGTTGTTGTGTCGCATCACAGACACAGACACATGGCTGTCAATATAGAAAATCGACATTTCACCTATAAAACTGAAAGATTTGAAAACTGCAGTCACGCATCCGCTTTTGTGGGAGTTGTGATACCCAGCGATGACAAGACACAGCCTCAGGGATTGGTGCAGTGAAGTTTGCCTCCAAACAGCAGTGTTTTTATGGTCATGTAAAGAAGGCTTTGTGTCCTGTTTCTATTGTAAACACTGCGGTCAGGGGCTGTTGGCTGCAGTTTTTAACCTGAATGCATGTTTTACACTGGAAATTTTCCTTTGTCAGCCAGGCCGGTTTCAGGCTATCAGAACCAAAAAAGCATTCAGTTACAGCAGCAGAGAATTGTTGTGAATTGTGAGAACGACTAAATGTTATCTTCTTCTGTTTTGCCTCTAAATACCTGAATTTTATCTGTATGCTGGTAGTTCACCTGCCCTTCAACCTTGGACTAAAAATAACCCCAGTGCAAAGGTAAAAGTTCGCATAACACTCCAGATAAACCCTGTTTTCAGCCTGTTACGTTTTTTAGAAATTCCACGTGCAGGCAACCCAGAAATGTGGCGTGAAACTGGTCAAACTGAGGTGCGTGTTTTCTAAGCGCGTCATATAAATCCTCCAAGCTTAACCTCGAGGTGTGGTTGTGACACAATTAGTGCTTTCAAAGTAAAACAAACACCTTGAGGTTATGGATAGCTGTCTTCTCCTAACCCTTACTATCCCAGGTGTGGTTATGTATTTGCATGGTGCTCAGTTACTCACCTCTCCGTCTCAGATTTCTGTGACGGCCTCTGTGATTACTGCTTAGGTAATTTGTGGTGTGTCTTTGCAAACTGAAATTGGACAGCATTAGTCATGCAGCCATTATTCCTCGTAACTACACAGGCATATTATGGATAATCTGTTGATGATTTCCGAGCAGAATAATGGAGAAATGTTCTAGTTCTGATCTTCCCTGTGCTAAATTCACATCAAAACCTCAGCTCCGCCGGGCCAGTCAGTCAAGCATCGACACCCCAAATCATTTCAGATTACGTTGCTCCTTTATGTCTTACAGCCGTCACTCAGAGAGAGAGAGGGAGCAGTGTTTTCAGGTGAGTGACATGATGTCAGGGGAGGCTTAAACCTTTGGATTAACACCTTCTGTGAACCAGGCCGTAAAACAGGAGCCGTCACTGGTTTCCACCGGACTCCTTGTTACGTGACCTGAATGTGGCTTGGGGACAGGTCAGAGTTGAGGGTGTGTACCTGCATTTATACCCGTCCAAATGCATGCATGTGTCCATTTGTGCACACATGTCAATCACCTCATGCGTACATGTATGTGTGTGTGTGTGGCTGTGCGCCTTTCCAGCAGGCTCAGTTTGACAGTATAATTGCGACAGCAGCTGAGTTTGGTCCTGGCTGTGTAATTGGCTTCTTTCAGGGACTGTGCTGCAGGTGAATGCAGCTAGCGGCTCCCCCGGGCGCTTGCTAGTTTCATCCCGTTGTGGCAGGCAGAATACAATTTAAGGAGTTAAAGATAATCAGCTGCCTGTCCAAATCAAGTCAGGGATAATGGTGAAGCAACTTTAATAATCGTGAGTCATGCTACATCAGATGTACCGCGACTTTCTGAGAGCTTGGAGTAATTTTGTGTTTGAATGATGAGGACTGATTGGAGCCTTTATTATGCTCCCCCTCTCTTTCTGTTTGAACACCTCGGTGCCTAATCACATTTATTCTAAAGAAAATCTCAGATTAATTTGGCGGCGTGCTTTGCCACCATCACAAATCAAATTCATCCCACTGCTGGCTACTGTTTCCAGACACTGTCCATTCCTCCTCAGCTCATCAAATATGCATCGAGGGATGACAGAGCCTGCTCTCTGTAAGTCACCAAAAAGGTAACTCACATTTGCAGTGACAGGCTTTTCAGTCTCGCCGCTCTGTTTACCGGAGCTGTCAGCAGACGCCATGCTCATTTTGAAAAGTGGGAACAAATGTAACTCCGCAACCATTAGCTCGACATTTTCAGTCGCGGAATCTTCTTGAGTATCTGAAGAGGCGACCAGGAATGTTTTGGCACCTCCATACTCTAATTCGTCACATCATCATTGTCATATTAGCTTGAATGTTCATGGTGGCGGTGTTTATTTTTGGCAGCAAAGCGTGTTTGTTGATATGTGTGTTTGGTGGATTCGATAGAGTGCAGGGTTTCTCAGCGGCGGTCCGAGTCGTCTCACACAGGTACTGACTGTGTGTGCGGACTCATCTACAGTCTGGTGAAATATCCATGGTGACACCGTGTCTCCCCTCCCGTTTGGCCCGGACTATAAATAACAGAACCCTTAGCCCTCGGCACCAAAGGTCAACTATATGCACACAAACATGGACACACATACGCACACACCTGCTGTGTCACACAGGCATGGACACACATGCAAACATCTCGCAGCGACCTGTCTCAGCTAATCTCTTCATCCACCTCATAAGATGAGTGAGATAATTGGACATTTTTCACCAAAATCTCTCTCGGAAACAGAACTTGTTTATCGTTCCTGTTGCACCAGAAACTGCTGAATGTTATCTCCTCGACTCCCACTCATGCGCAACA
The DNA here is from genome assembly GCA_028564955.1 of Terapon puta. Lineage (NCBI taxonomy): Eukaryota > Metazoa > Chordata > Actinopteri > Centrarchiformes > Terapontidae > Terapon > Terapon puta. The sequence continues at coordinate 7,812,631 of JAOXYL010000050.1, read as the reverse complement.
AAATCTGAAAATAACTGTTGGTCTGTTTGCGATATGTTTAATAGGAGCACCGAGGGAAAATGAGGTACATGATGGCTCAATGTTAACAACGTGTGGCAATGAAATTTCAGCAGAAAGAAAGGCCAGCGAGAATAGATGTTACAAAACAAGCTAAATGTTGATAGCTTCTTCTGCATTGGCATAGATATTGCTGTTTCAAATCATGGCTGAATGAATGTTCTTATTCACATAATAATACCAGCACAGCTCATCGAGCATAACCATAGCAGCAATTATTGCCTGGCCAGATGCAACCAATTAACATTCTCATCATGTTTGGTATAAGCTGTTGAGAATGAAACAAAGAACAGCAGCTTATATCTGGAGGAAGCACCTTAGCAAAACACCAATTTATTAGTGCACCAACTCAGATAGCAATATACACATACAAGTGCTTTCCCCCCAAAATAAGCAAATGGTGTATATTTCTGCAATTACAATTTCCTGGAAATGGCTCTGTGCTATGTGACTGCCTTTTAATGCTGAATACCACAGGATAATAAATAGCATGTAGAGGATGAGAGTCGCCTGTGTCCACCTTGAAGGGTTGCCATTTTAGCTAGTCCTCCAGTTGTATTTTAATGGCCCCATCCATCCACCCTTGTATCCACCAGCTATCTTATTTTCCATCCAAACGTTCAGCCCTCATAACCTGAGCAGCACCTCCTCCAGTGCCATGGAAACGCCGCTGCTAATCTCCATGACAAAGATATTCGAAAAGCTGTCCAGTCTATCTGTGCATCTGCAGCCAAAGAATGACAGTTATCCCCCTGTTTTCGGTCTTGGCGTCATAGGTGGGAGACAAACTTTAAAACAAACACGTTGTTTTGATGGATTACCATCAATTCGGCACAAGGACCGACCGAGGAGCTGCTTGTCTAACTCTCTTAAAAGGACACCAGAATTGAACATGGGCGTAAATCTCTCACACTCAAATCACACACTCAAAGAAAAAAATTTAAGTCTAAAATTCAAATTGGTACTGTTCTTTTTATTTTCTTTTTAGCTATATGTTTATATAT
>JAOXYL010000050.1:7798682-7811556 GCA_028564955.1 Terapon puta | reverse complement strand
ATATAAGCTCTGTTTGCATGTTTGCGCCCAAATGAGGACAGCAGTACAAGTTCTAGCCAGTGCGTCTGATGCTATCCCCAGACAGGCGAGAGGGTTTTAAGCCAACGGACGCAGATTACTGCCTATCTTTCTCTCTGATCAGCTCTTTGCTCACTGCTGAGCCCTGTTCTAACCCCACTCTCCCGCAAGTTCAGCCCCCATTACTCCAAGGACCTGGAGCATGAAATAGGCTTGCCAGCATGTGGATGTCAGATTCTGTGATGTTAAAGCATAGTCTGCTTGATCGACACTGGCTGACTCGAAGGGAGGGAGTCATGCAGTGAGTGACATGGCCATTTGAATGCCTTTGATGTGAATTAACAGCGACGCCCTCTGATTCTGTGGGATTCGGGCTGTGGTTTGTGTAGCGAAAGCGTCAAGTCATGCGAGACGCAACGTCATCGGGGCAGAAGCGATTAAGTGATACTCATTCATCAAAAAGAAAAATCTTTGCTGGTTCCGGGATCAGAGGAAATCGGCCGTAGGTCGTGGAAATGATTTGGGCTATATTCTGACATTTCGCAGGCTAAATGATCCCATACATTCACTTGCATGCTATAGGCTTCAGTACAGTCCCCTTTTCATAATCCTCCGACTTCAGAGCAATCATGAGTTTATATGAGGCTAAGGACCGTGGGGACTTGAGGCTTGCCTTCACACTCGTGGGCTCATCGATAAATAGCAATCCATGCCCGCATGTGTTATCCTGAATACCAATCTCTCTTCATCACTGTCTCCATTAATAGGGAGTATTAGAGTCTGATTTCTATGATGGAGTGCCCCAAGGCAAGGTGTGTGTTTTTTTTTTCCCTTTTTTTCCCGTTTCCATCAGGCGTGACCCTGTCATCTCCTCAGGCGACGCGGGGAGATTGTTCTGCTCATGAGAATTGACTAGCTAATCCAGAGCGAGCACACCCCGACAGAGAAGACACTGCAGGCTGCCTTCATCAGTCAGAGCTCAGGCGTTACTGCCGTCATGAGCCGCTGATGAATTTGCTATCAATGGTCCATAAAGATGAGTGTGCGTGCGAGTGTGCGTGAAACAGACACACGCTCTGACTTTTATTAACGACTCCAGCATCTCATTTGAGATTAAAGGCTCTATGAAATATTTTTTGGAAATCTGCCCTGAATGACGTGTGGATCTGATGTGAAAGTGTGCACACGTGCTCTCACTTTCATGAGGACCTGAATGTGAAAGGAGTGTGTTTCGTCTGTGCCACCTGTCTGGCAGATTTTTAACACCTCATTTGTACCTGTGACGATCGCTGTGTCTCTGTACGATACAATATGAGAATCAATTGAACTTGGAGCTTCAGTTATGTATTACGAATGAATGGCAGTCGGTGCAATTAATGGATTGTATGGTAGCTTGAGGATGGAAAATCTCCAGTATAGGTAAAAGGTGAAACTAGGAAAACTTTGTGTGTAACATAAGTTGTTCAGCAGTTTGTCCAGTAAGATTTCTTTTGTCCTGATACCAAATAGATTCCTTCCATACGTCACTCAAGTCAGATAATGGTTGCTGTTTGTATACAAATAGCAAACATTTATCACTATCCCATCATGCATTCAGAAATATTTCGGGGTGTGCATGCATCTAAGTGTGAGAATATTTCACTTTAATGAAAACTTCGTCCCATTATGAGTTTAAATAAGAAAAAAAAGAATAATTAATCAAAAGTAGATGCTCTTAAAAAAAGTATCTTGATAAAGGCGCTCATGTCACGACAAAGTCCAAAGGATTTTCTTTCTGCGTCAATTTTCTAACGCTCCAGATTGTGAATACATCCACAATATGCATGTCCTCGCTGGCTTACAATCATAACATGGAAATGAAATCATGTCAAAAGGGGTGCGTGAGCCTGAAGGTTCTCTTGGATGTAATTTTCTGTGAAATAACACCATGATCGTCGCGGCTTTTATAGGCTCTTTGCTTTGTTGCAGTGACTGCATAGGCAGCAGACCCTGGCTTTAGATCTATTACAGATAAAAACAGAATATCACAGGTTTTATGATTACAAAGTGCATCAGATTTTGAATTTGGCAGCAGATGAAAGTTGGCATAGCTGGAAAGTGTCCGATGAGCTCCACTGCTGCCCTCTGAGCGTGCTCACCGCTGGAGCTTACAAGGACATTTTTCTCATCGACACTGTGTGCATTATTTGGTTATAAGGAAATGTTTTCCAGAAATCTGCAGAGAAATCTTAATCCCATTCGCATAATTGTCATTAAGGCAATCATTTATTCATTTTAAGAAAGGGATGCTGTGAAGGGTTAAGCTTTTAACTCAGCGTGGTGTCTCTGAATGGGTTTTTAGAGGGAATCTGTTAGAATGTAATTATTCATGCAGGGCCACGGCTCAGTTGCCAAGTCCAAAACAAATAAGAGGATGTGGGCTGTTGCTTCTCGTCATGAAAGCATTTTCTGTTCACATTCTTGACCCGGACTGCTCTTTCATTCCTTTTTTTTCATTGAACACATTCATTATTTGGGTTGTTCATCTGTCCTGCACAAACGCGGTACAGTATCCTCTGCATCGATGCTGTAGTTAAGGTTTTATTGCGCGCGCACATCTTTGCCGAAAAAAATAACGTCGAAGACCAACTAGTCTTTGCAGCATTGCCGTGCCATTAAATGCGACATTCTCCATAAGGATGAATATTTGAAAGGAGTTACATTACAATAGCTAGAGGCAAAGAAGCAATGCATACATAAATGTGTCCAAATCACATGGTTATTATGTGAAAGAAATATCTTATCATTTCCTGAAGTTAGTATGGCTGCCTAAATTATGTATATCTCCGTATATATATATTTTAGTAGTCTGCATTCACAGCGTGCCCCCATTACATAGTCATTACTGTGTGTGTATGTTGGAGTAAGCTGCCTGTCACAGCTGCCATCATCTCCTCTATTCTGTGGGCCTGCGCTGTACGTCCTCACTCGGCAAGCCGGCTGAATGAGAATTCTGTGGGAACAATGGGCCCGTTAATTGATTTTGTCTCCAGTAACAGGCAAAAATTGAACCCCACCCCATCTTCTCCTCCCACTCACTCTGAAGAGGGAGAACCAATCTAAAAATTCCCCCCCTCTAGACACTTACTGTCATTCCCTATCAATTTTCTACCTCCAATCCCGTTCCAGCCAAGTCCAATTTCGGCTGCCTCGTGGCCAGTGGACTCTCTGACAGATTGCTGGACCTTTTGCAACTCCGGTCCCTGAATCCTGCTGTTTCTGTACACGTGGGAGAGGGAGAACTGTAGGAAAGGTAGAGCAGAGCAGGACAAGAGTTTGTGGGAGACGCTGAGAGGGGCATGGAGAGAGACACAGAGAGAGGCCGTCACATTGGCAAATAATCATCAGAGAGAAGCACCAGGCTGTAATTGTGTTATGACTGTATGAAATGAGATCGACTGATTACAATGGCCGAAAGTCTTTGGGGATGCAGAAAAATAGCCAATTTTAAGACAAGTGGTAAAACTTCAGCATCTAAAAAGTTTTTTCACACAAGTTTTTACTGTTTAATCTAGTTTTTGCACCATTAAATCCAGGAGAAAGGATGACAGAATTTGCGTCCCCAGAAGTGCCGATAATTTGGAACAGTTTTATGACTGGTTTCTACCACACCAAAGCTGTTTCACAAAGGCTGCAGGATTATTTGTGAAGACAGTTTCAGCCATTTTGCTTAAATCATACAAATAGGAAATGACACTGATCAGATTCATAATTCACTGGTACCAACTGCATGTCAGCTGATGCATGGCTACTATTATGCAAATGCACACATTTAAGCAGTCATTTACATCAGTGGCCGAGGATGGAGCTTTTATTTACTGTTTCGATGAATCATAATAACTGGAGGCAAGCCCGTTTAGGGAACTGGAACAGAATGGAGGCAGAGATGGAGGGGGGTCAATGAATGCACATATTTCTTTGCAGATCCAGTCAGAGACAAAGATCAGTTGTCATTAGCCTCAGTTTAATCCCTGTGGTACTCCACAGTTGCAGAAAGAGAAAGAGGGGAAGGGAAAGAGAAACTGTACTATTTAAAGAAACCCCCTCTTCACAGTTTTCAACAGAAAATGCAAAGCACCAAACTGCTGATTTTACTGGAAAAACAGCTCATCTGTCTTCAAACTCAGTTTTATATATGCTTTTCTGGATTTTATTATGAATCCTTCAATACAAAACCTTAATTGATCAGTTCTCTTCATCTTAATGTCAATAGTTTTCTTTCACTAAATGATAGATTTCTTTTTGTAGTGCCTTGCAAGTATGTACTGCAAAGACTGTTCCTTTGGAAAGGTGCAAGAGATTACCATCACTTTTATGTGAATTTAAATAATGATACTTGGGTCTTACTTTTGTAGGTTTAGTAATAGTAACAATGCACTCACCAAGGTGATGATTAAGATCTAGGACTACAGTAATACTTATAAAGGGACATCAAATGCGGAGAAGAGCCAGAACAAGCCAGCAGTGACCTTCCAGCTCCGACCACTTCACAGAGATGTGTTGTTAGATATTCTTGTGACATTTACAGATGTGAAGTGGCTATAATCGATGTTATGTATCAAATGACGATCTGCAAACAATTTGACCATGTGAAAGGGTTCATTTTAGTGATCACCCTGCAAATCATTTTCATCTAAATCTGCTGCTCTTCATGGCTTTCACCAACACCACTTGTATGGCAGCATCTTTGGTAGCAGAAAAAAATATGTTTTCACTGAAAAGCTCTAAAAACTCAGTATGCTGAGAATGGATGTATTCAGCACCAAATGACAGACACAGTTAGTGACCGGCTGGTGAACATAGTTCAGCTGTACAGTCAAATAGTTCCTCCAGGAGTTCAGAGAGACCAAAAACAGAATGAAAAGACAATGAATAGTTCACAGTATCAACTTGAAAGTGATGTTTTCTTTCTATCTTTTTCATTGCACGTTAAAATCTTCATTACTTCACAATCAATTTTCAAAAAAACCCTATCTGTACTTTATGACAGATGTATCGTTTAAGTTCATTTTTCAACTATATGCTTCACTGTATGCAGGACTTATGGTGGTAACTGTCATCTAGGAGAAAGAAATCTGCTGCCTCTGTCAGCCAGTGAGGAACAGGTGGTGTTGAAGGCTGAGCTAACAGCAGAGAGACGGCAAACATCCGATCCTGAAACATCCTCTCATCCCTGCCTGCGCTGAGGTTGTGATGGCAACAAACTCACACGGCTGCTAACTGAAACACAAGTCTGTGTTGTCAAACTTTCTGTGTGCACACACTGACAGAAATACCTCCTCTTATATTTGCCATCTCTTCTTTTCTGTTTGGGTAGAGAAGTAATTAAGGCCAGAAGGTTTTTGTTTACGGTTGAGCTGGAGTGCAGCTAAAAACAGCAACCTTGGTTGAGATGCGTAACATGTCACCGTGGTCAACGCGGTGAAATGAACACACTGAAAAATGTGGAAACTTATTCAGAGTATGTTTAACCTAAATATTTATTATTTTCCTAACAAACGACATGCTGTATTATGTATGGATATATATTTTATTCACTTGTCTTGGGGCTTATCTCATGGGTTTTTGCAGTGTTATGAGGCTTCATTCTTCACCTTTCCATCAAGAGAAATACACAGAGACACTTGATGGATGCTGTTTGCAGAAGTAATACAACTTGCTACTTTTAAAAAGAAAGAAAAGAAAATTTAAAAAAGTAAACAGACTAAACTTAGTATTTGAAACAGCCAAGACTAGATGATTATGTTAATTTAGCTGCACATAAATTACTGGCCTCACATTTTTCCATGTCACAAAAGCTGGCAAATGTTGCAGGGAGGACCCTCCACGGGAATGAGCTGCGCAGAGCCTGCAGGGGAGAGCAGGAGAGATTGCACTTATCAGGGAGCTCCCACTCTGACTGTCATTTGTAATGCAGAGCTACAGTGCTTGCTTTTTGCCAAGCAGGAGACAACGCGGACATTGAAAAATAGGTGGCTGTCTTCACTTCCCTCCACCACACCCTCCCCGCAACCTCTGACTGTCTTATCTGGAGAGCTCCAGCGCTGTGCTCGCCTGCGGAAAGCTGGAGAAGACAATAACATATCTGTTTCCACCTCACACACTCTAATAACTAGTCTGGCATATTTAGACAGTTAATCTTGCATTTCCTATCAAAGACGCTGAGGGTCCTCTCGCCAATGAAGTGCAGGAATATCATCACTGCAAACAGTCTCACTGATGACCGTGTTGTTGAATTATTCAAAGTTATTCAGGAACAGTGTGCACACAACAGTATGTGAAATTTAAGTTGTCCCCCATATATATTTATCACAGGTTTGCCATGACAGATAAATCTGAGGGGTCATGAGAGGATTAAGAGTTCTCATACACAAATTTAAATCAGTTTTTGAACTTTTCACAATTCCTAGCTCTTTATTTTGTAACCCTGGAGAGTTTGGGCCTCACTTAAAAACACTTAAAAACAAATATTGAGTTTAGAAAATGCTGGGGAGGGTTTGACAGCATAATGCTTGCATCATAACTAAAGGCTATTTTTTTAGGTTTGCTTTGGACTGGGAACAGTCAACAGACAGCTACCGCTAGGCAGCCAATTTACCATGTTCCCTTTCTGTCACATTGGTGAGGTGTTTTTTTTTTTACAGTTTTGCAAGGACCCACTGTGATAAACAGCAGGAAGTGCAAAATTATACCTTTGTGATTTGCAATAACAAGTGAAGTTGCCTTGCTTTGTAAACGAAATAAATTTTTATGCACTTTTGTTTGGTTCATTATCTATTTTTCTCTAGCAATCCATCCCACCGCTTTTTTTTAAATCAATGTCTCTATATTTTGCATTCAAAGATTTTTACTGCTGACCTTATCTGCAAAATGTTAAACATGTAAGGCTCACGTTCTTTGATTATTTGTATTTTTTTTTACTTAACCGAGCCAAATAACTTAATTCTAGTAGAGAGAAGGTATCAGAAACTATAATTGTTTATTAAACCCATATTTTCATTGTCCACGTCCCCTCGTTTGTGACCCCATATTTTGCTTTGCACAATCAATACATGCAAACTTAATGAATAAGTAATCAAATCAAGTCAGTGACTTTTATAGGATTTTTAAACACCAATGAACTGTATCTTTCAGCATTTGTTTCCAGAACAGACTAGCTCTTTGGTTTGCCAATAATAGTGTTGCTGCATGAGTTGCTCCATAAAATGTGGTTCTATTATCGGGTCCATTAAGTATACCTCTGTGTAATGACACTTCACTCGCCGACGTTTTTCTCTGCACCCTTCTCCTAATAACCTCTTTTACATTTTCGTTACTTAGCGGGCAGCCCTTGTCCTCAGCCACTTACACTTAGTCAGTGATCACAAATTAAAGGACTCAAAAGCCCTGGGAAGCAGGTGCACGTCGTACGAGCAGCGAACTGGGCTTAAAGGTTTCATTTTAGTTTCAGGGGAGGAAAGGTGAGAGCTAAAGTGATACAAGTGCTGCGGAAGTACATCAGAGCACGGCTGCATACACTGCATATGTATCCTCCTTTACAGCTTGCTCAATTTTTGTGTGAACTATCTCTTCTTTGCTCATTTAATATGCGAGCAGTGTCCCTGTCACACATACTGCATCTGTGAATCTTATCATCTTCACTTCAGTTGCAGGTTCAGTGCTATGGTAAAATTTTTAAGTCCACATTTGTGGTATTGTTCTCATGGGGGGCATTATGTTGTAAGGTATTTTGCATCTTTATTTGGTGTGTTCATTGGCTAATTTTTTTAGTCAAATCCGAAATCCTAACTGTGAGCAAACACACAATGCTTTTGTCTAAAATATCTATTCTGCTGTCTTCGAAAGGGTTTGCACAAAAGAAAATTCATAATTTTTCAAAGAAAATCAATGAACAAAGTTTGTTTTGTTTTTTTATATTAATTTAGTTACTGTTGACATTGTTGCCAGCATGACCCCGTCTAGTTTTGTGAGGTTCAGCTTAAGGAAATAGGTAACTTGGTGCGACCCCTGGTAACCGGTGTCTGTTATTACAGCTGTTTTGGGAAGTTTTTGGTAAAAGTCTGTCAAAATACGGTGTGTGCCAATGACATACGCGATGAAGTTGCAGAATTCAAATACAATGCAGTCTGCACTTAGAAAGTTCAGGATTCTAAACCTTTATTGCCATATGGACAAAGAACTAGTTTAATGTCCTCACTGAGAAATGAAAATAACAAAACTTCACAATAAAAGGCTCAATTAATGCTGGTGGAGTAGACTGGACTGTAATAGCCAGGGATTGTTTGTGAAAATAGAAATGTCAAGTTGGGAAACATTTTCTAAATTATTGTTTATGGATTTGTTCATCTCACTGATGGTATTGCGCAACATTGCTGGAAATCCACTTCTGGCCCTTCACGTTGATCCTCACTATACATTTTACACTCCACACTTCAAAATGCCCTTTATTAAAAAGCTAAAGTGCAATCTGTATTCTGTCTTTAATTTGTCTGTTCCTCTTACAGCACTTTCCCACATTCGGTTTCCTGTCCTCAGTTCCCTCACTCATCTCTCATTGATTTTATTTTTTTCAGACGGTAATATTGGAGCTGGGATATGAGAGTATGAAGTGTGATTTATGCGAGGCACTTGATGGTGGAGCCATGCGAGATGGGGCTGAGCAGTTTTCTTCAACCCCCTCTGCCCCGAGGATGCATGAAATTGAGCAGAATGACTCTACTCATCCTTATATAAATTACTCTCCATATGCTCCACCTCGACAAGCGCATTCGTATTTTTAGATTAAATATTTCTCTTTTTTGGGGGTTTGATGCGGGAAATTGAAGTGTGACATTTGTCTGTTGTGGCTTGTTTTAAAAGCGAGTGGAATTCTCCCCATGCCGCCAAAAGTCTCGAAAGCACTTTGAAACACTTCCAGTGAGTGAAATTGTGAGGAAAAATCTATTTGTCTCAGCTGCCGTTTTCATTTTATTGTTCGCTTCTTCGTCACAATGCCGGGGAGGGGCCCTTGAAAGCACCAGTTACTGAATGTTAAATGGATGCGCGTCTTTCCTTATGATTCCTGCCAACACAGAGCAGGTTCAACAGGCAGCTGTGAAGACAAATTTCATTATATCAATGTCTTGTCTCTACTACTAGACCCAAACTACCCCTGTGATGCTTATCACGGACAGTCATTTGGCTCTGCAGTTATCTCAATTACAAATGAAACTCTAACCTCCTATGGTGATGTTAAATCGATTTTGCAATTTCAGATAACTATTTCTGCAGCCGCGTAGCTATTCAAAGTTTACGCACCTCCGTGTGATTGGATTCCTGTGTGCATATGACCATTTGCCAGCTACCGGAATTACATTTTTGCTTTGGCTTAAAAGCTGAGTCACTGTTCAGGCTGTCAGACAAAATCAACACCGTGTGCCGTTTTACTAAGAATATTCTTGGCCGTGTTCTGGTGTCAGCTCGCTCAAGCTCCCTCCTCTCTCTGTGCGTTGTAGTCCTGCTGCGTGAGGAGGTGGCCCAGCTCCAGGAGGAGGTGCACCTGCTGCGACAGATGAAGGACATGTTGAGTAAGGACCTGGAGGAGACCCAGGGAGGCTGCTCGGCCGACGTGCTCTCTGCCACCGAGCTCCGCGTGCAGCTGGCCCAGAAGGAGCAGGAGCTGGACCGAGCCAAGGAGGCCCTGCAAGGTAAAGACATATCCAATAAACCTGAAGCTGTGTACGTCATTTGAAAGACCAATATTATCGTTATTGTAAAAAGCTAATTCTACAAGAGACAGAGGGTGCAGAGGATCATAGGTCATATCATAAGTGGATCATATGAAAGACTGGTTCTTTTTCAATGGAAGTATAAATACATTAAAAAAAGCATTCTTATTATGTTTATTAAAAAAAAATAGAGGGCATCCTTTATGGTCATGTTACCACATTACTACAATTCCTGTTCATTTCTAAATCCTGTTATCAGAAAATAAGTTATTTTCACTATTATTAAAGTTATTTTGTGATTGTGTCTGGAAGCTGAATTTGCTTAACTACTTAACCAACTACTTAATAATAAAATACAAGTTGTGGAAATGTAATGTTTTATCAAATAAAAACAAATAGATATTTTGATTATTTCACTTTCCAGGGTCAGTTCAGCGTAAACAATTTTCATGTGTTGTCCCCTACTGGATATCATAATGGCCCCCTGAAAACTGCATCAAATTGCATTTCTGTGCAAAAGTGACAGTTCGGTGCAGGCACATGAAGAAATTATTCAACAGTTAAACACACAATTCTTTACTACAGTTTATGAAGAACAAGGATAAATGAAATCCACATAAATGTGGAAAGCTCAAATTGGATGATCACAGCGAAAGTAGGTGTGAGTTTGTTTGCGCTGTGAAGATTGTGGAAGTACGTAAAGCAGAGTGAAGTCTCACTTCCTTCTCCAAACACTCTGTAATGACTTTTACTCACAGCTGCTTCAGTCTTTGTGTTTGCAGCTCCCCATTCATGCTAGGAGACAGCCCACTGAGGTTAGCTTCAGACGGATTACGACCGGTACACTTTGTTTTCTTGTCATAATGTTAACTGTAACATCGCGGTTAATGCTGCCCATTCGCTGCATTATGGTCCATTAGCATGAGTTCCACTCCAGAGATGAAGAGATGTCTTGGTGTGAGGGAGTTTTGACTTTCAAAAAAGCCGCCGTGCGCTTCAGGCAAATCTGGTCGCTCCATTCCCGCTGCACTGCCCACGCACCATGATGCACATACAGCACAATGTACAGAAAAAAGTTTAACTGTACCCCAGAGAAATTAGTTTAAAGATGACGCTGAGAAGATGCTTTGAACCTACGATGGGCTGAAGTTTGATCTGCCTGGATGGGTTTCCTCCCACAATCCACTTCAATCCAAAGACTTCCGCAAATTGTCTGTAGGTGTGGATGTGAGTGTGGCTGTTTTTATCCATATTTTGACCCAGTGTTTGACTGTGCCAGCTAAAGTTGGCTCCAGTACCCACGTGACCATATCTGGTATAGATAATGGATGGATCATTAATTAGCTCCACTTTCCCCTTTAATCTTAATGTTTTATCACTTTGTATGTATATTAGAATTTCCTCCATAAAAGCTCTTTTTGAATCAGAACTTTAGATTTCAGACTAACATTTGAATTCTTTGAGGCTTTACTGCTGAAACAAGACAGCATTCAAGTTTTTACCTGGTAAAGTCAATAAACAATTAACAAATATTGGACTTTACATTATAGGGAGAGCTTGCATTTCCACACCCCTTGAACATTCAGTCATTAGAACAATGTATTGAAAGCACTTGAAAGGATCATGAACACGTAAGTGATAGATATATTAAATGTATTATTTTAATAGTCGGCATTCAGAGCATTCAGTTGATTTTCATGTCAAACATTTTTACTTGACTCGGATTTGACCTCCACTGTCTCGTGTTTTTTTTAAATGTACACTCCTGCCTGGTTGTGCTGATTAGAATAAGATGTGAAATATGGACTTTATACTCTCGAATAGGACAAATACAGTATGTTGAGTAATAAAAAAAATGACTGTCATAGCTGTTATGAAAGAATTTGTTTAGATGTTTAAATACAGGTTAAATGTACATACATATGTCAACCTTCTTCCAAAAAAAAAAAAACAGAGAGCACAGGGCCTTAACACTCAATAATTGTCCTTGCACAGCTGATGGAGCACCAACGCGTGGTACACATTGCTCTCCGTTAATGACCAACGACCACAGTATTTGGTGCTCTGTATCTGTTTTATGCATGAGCGTATGCAAAATGGGAATACACTTACCCTCACAGAGACTTTGCACAGGGCCACGTAATGAACAAGTTCTGCTAGGCAGTGCACGGTGGATTGCAGGGCATCATGCAGAGATGTCATCAGCGCAGCAGCGAGTCATTCTTCTCAAAGAATTATCGCCCATGGAATGAGGCAGAGCACAAAACCACCATTTGGTATCAGACAAACGCATGACACGCTGTCAGGGGATTTTGTTGCTGCGACATTTCACTTGACACTTGCAGCCTACGCTTTTGGAAAGAATAGAACAAAAAACAAAACGGGCTGGGGAACAGTCGAATGGAGCGCACATCAAATAAATACTTATCTCGTCTTCAGCTGGATGTTTGGCTGTCTGAACAGACTGCGCACAGGCTCATACAGTCATTTGTATGACTCAGGCCTGTTAATGAAGGCCAAAGCCTACCATGCCCAGCAGGCACCGACAGCAATCAGCAGCAAATGAAAGCTTTATAAAGAGGGGCTTTGGTTGGCTTACAAGGTCCAGAAACATTAAGCATGGTGGATCTTGCCTGCAATTAAGACACGGTCTGTGGGAGGACAACAGGAAATTTGCTGTTTGGCTCTGCTGGAGTAGAATCGGTGAGGCAAATGTAAGTGACCTGCTGTTTGTTTAAAACATATTTTTAAATTAGCAACATATGTATAGCTTTGTGACCAGTTACACTAACACCTTCATGTTTCTTTCTTTTTTTTATTCTTCATCGTTTTTATGGATAGGAGAGTGAAGGGACCCTGGATGGGATTCGAACTGGGGTTCACTGCACTGTGATTCAGGCCTCATACATGTGTGCACACACTGTACCACTAAGCCCCCTGTGCCACACACACCTTTGTACTTGGCTAATTTTAAAGTGGTTGTGATTGTTGGATTACTCGCTTAGGAAAATCATCAATTGTCACCTGTCCTCTGTCTCAGATGCTGTATTTGAATCAGACTGAGGTTTTCATCATATTTTGTTTACATATAGGTTTGATACATTTGCATT
>JAOXYL010000050.1:7721377-7738073 GCA_028564955.1 Terapon puta | reverse complement strand
GTCTGTGGTGATTAATAAAGACTTGAGAGAGGAAGAGGAGGAATGTGATTTATTAAATTAACCTTCCAACATAGATCGTAAATCAAACTTTATTTTTAGGATCTGTAGACAGTGCCTGTGTTAGATTCTTTGTATACATTTTTTGTGCTAAATGATGTCTGACGTCATTAAGATCTTGGACGAAGATTCAGTTTGCTGAGGTTTTTTTTTTTTTTTTTTTTTTGCAACACACAAGAAGAGCAGCTATAGTTCTCTATTTCACAATTGTTTTTCACAAAACAGCACGTTAGCAGTAAAAACGCTGCAGACCATGGATATGCATTAGTATTCTCAGTCTGTGAGCAGAAAGCTGCAAATAAAATGCGTGTTTGGGACAGATCCAGGACTCATTGGGTACAGTACAGAATGAACAAGAGCCAAGTTTGCTGAAGACCAAGGCAAGAAGTACAATGTTATGATGTAAGCCATCAAACCTTCAAAATAACAGTGCCAGTTGTGATTTCCTGAGATTTCCCAGAATTTGTGTTTCAAGCTGCTGGTAGTAAATGGCATTGCATCGTCAGGAAAACATAGTTTTCCCCCTTTTTTGGGCTGTGAGTGGAAAAAGGGTCCCTGCTCCAAGTGGTCAAATAACTGCAGCTTTTTCAGCTTCTGTGTACGGCCCGCCTGCAGAGATGTAAGCAAGTGGTGGAGGGGGGCAGACAAAACCAAACAAAACAACAGTAAGCAGGCTTAGTGAATTGCCTTTTCCCCAAGACCTTATTTTCTCTTAAAGTGATGCTACCAGAGAGCCCTTTGTTTCAGTTTGACAAAAGAGATGATAATCTGAGAAATGCTTTCCTCACTATTTTTTATATAGTGTATACAGTCAGTATTTGTTGGATGTCTTATTCATCATGATGTAGCTTATTTTCCCAAGACGTACTGTAGTCCAAAGTATTCTGGAGGTAAAGATGTGATGGTTATGAATTGAATCCAGTAACATAATATTAAATGCACTGCCCTATAATCTACCTTGTTTTGCAGAGAGGCATTTTCTCCTCCAGGGTTAATGCTATGTGACCGCCACAGAAAGGATTTTCACTCCTGAGATGTCATGAGGAAAGCGAACAGAACACCTATCTGTTACCTTTTACAAAGGGAACCAGAGTTCCTCCTAACTGAACAAATGGACCTGTCTTGTGCCAGAGAGGGACAAAGGCATTCTCACTTTCAACACCCACGCCACTGCAGCCCCAGCTCTGACTGCTGCCTAAAGACCAGTAAAACTGTTCAAATGTTTCCTCCGCCCCAGAGTCTGGGCTAGTTCCCCTTAATCTCGCACTAGTTGAGACCTCAAGAGTCTGTCACCTTTCCTGTCACGCTCGGCTGCCTGCAGCCCATTGGCCGGCAGCAGATTTATTTCTCCCTGTCAGGGCCAATAGCGTGGCCATGTGGCTCAGCCCACTGTTTAGTTACAGTGACAAACATGCTGATTAGAGAGGCCCGGATGATGGATGGCTCCTCGCCGGAGAGCGGCCCGAGTTTTTAGCGGGTCATAATGGGCCTGACACTGCACAGCCCCTCGCTCTCTCTTTCTCCCTTTCATTCTGTCCTCTCCTGGCGGAGAGACCCCTCCCCCACAGGTCACACTCAAAAGGTCAGGAGTTAACGGGCCAGCCTTTGTGTATTGCCGCCAAATCAAAATGACCCTGTTTGGAGTCATATTTGTAGACACTCCATCATCATCATGGCCAGTACGACACCTCTATTCCCTTCTTCCCCGTGGCCTTTTCTCCTGTGACCACAAGCTCCCACACGAGTAAATGGGAGGGTACACAACCCTGTTGGCTTACTTAAACTGCTGAGCCTTCTTACTCACTTTTGTGCTGCAGAGACGCTCATATGCTCAATGCACACACAGACACACAAACACCTACTCCGTCCTTTAATGCAGGCTTTCTTATGGTATTGTATTGAATTTATTTCCACCAATTGGATCGAGCATGTAGCTCGCAGAGTGTGTCGGGGAGTGTTTGGTATTGAGTCATGCTTGAGAGACTGTTCTATCTGGAAATATGGGTCTACCACTTAATCCACTCTGAGGTCTGCAGCATTCAGACCTCTGCTGGAGGCCTGTGCCACTAAAACCTCTGGGATGATTTCACCAAAGAATATTTCAGCTGACCTTGACATGTAGACCAAGTTTCTCTCACTATGCTACCTGGCTCATACTTGGTACAAATAACTGTGTGTGCGTGCGTGTGTGTGTGTGTACAGTATGGACATATAAAATGGCAAAGTCTGAACCTGTGTCATTTTAACATTCACTCTTAAACAGTCAATACATAGCAGACCCTTTATTCTTGAGCTGCAACTTCAGTATGAGGTAATGTGAGCCAGCAAGTTGGTTTGTAAGAGAGTTGCTGCATAGCTTTGAATTTGAAGGGCCAGATGTTTAACCTGACTAGTGATTTTAAATATGCGGCCAGTCAAATCCAAAGAGATGGGTCTGGCTTAGCACCGTGTAGTCCAGGTCCTAGGGGCCACTTTTCCCTGAACATCAGGATGTTGTGCCCAGAGGCTGTGTGTATGTGTATGTATGTATGTGTGTGTGTGTGAGAGAGAAGCTGGGAAAGTACAGAGCAGGACAGCACCTCATTTGTATTCTTTTCGAAACAGATGCTCGGCTGCATTAACGACTTCTAACTAAAACATTCATAAAGTGTTATTGGATTTTTAGCAGCGGGGTTAAGAAGTGTGACCTTGTAGGTCTGAAGGTTGCCAGCTCTTCTCTCTTGTTCCCTCCCTCCCGACCTCCTCCCCTCTCCTCTCTCTCTCTGTTTGGACGCTCCGGTGACATCACAGCAGCTCCACTTCAAATTGGATGCAGAGAGTGAGAAGTTCAGCAGTAGCCCAGGGCAGTGAATATTTTTCCATTTATTTAGGGGAGGGGAGGAGGCTGGAGGAATGAGGAGAAGCAGGACATTCAGACAAAAAAAGGGCAGAATACATTACAGGTTAAGTAATAAGTAATCAAAATAGTACCTTCTGTGTGTATGCATACTCCACTCAATCTCATGGTTAAGTGAACCATAGCTTTGCTTGCTTAGAATCCCCTTTGGACACCTGGTGGTTTTGATGAATAAATCAAGAGGTAAGAGAATGTGAGAGGGGTAGACCAAGTAAACGGGCATCGATGGTTGGTACCTTACTTATTTTATGATAGTGTAAAGTGGACTGATGTAGTGATCGTAGCACAGCTTGGCATTACTGTTGATATAATTTCCAATTAAAATATGTCTCGCCTTCTTTCATCCGAGGTGTGAACTTCATCATCCAGTAATAATACAGAATAATTGTAATAATAAAAGTCTTTCATTTTGTTTGAAGGAAGATCCCATGTCTGTTATTGAGTTCATAAAATGCATGCCATCTGAGGTTTTATTATTCTACGTGCTCCTCATTAGAGCACACACTGCATAAAATGAGGTGTATCCTAGCTTACTCTGACAGTTCTTAAAATTGTAGAATATTTACAGTGTGTTGTAAAATCTTTCAAGTGTTTCTCTGTTTTTGCTATGAAACCCTCTGTTTAGGAGAGTGTTTTTTAATATTCAGGTAATCTCTGTCGGTCTGTTTTTTTTATATCTGTTTAACTTAATGTACAGCTGCTGCTTCTATAAAAAATACATTTGATCCGGAAAGAACTACTCTGACCAAAAGACATACTGTGATTACACAATGACACATCCGTCAACCACTGACCAGTTGTGACGTCATTCAACTGTAGCCAAAATGTAAGCCGGCCTCATCCTTGTGGATTTTCCAAAGTTTCACTAAATATAAAAGAACCACATTGGACCTAATGAGACAGTTCTCCTCTGTTCTGCTGTAGCATAATGAGAGCAATATAGTCTTTTTCAAAAGTTGTGTGTTGTCAGTAGACACGCGTAGGGGGTGGTCACTCCTATGTCCTCAGGTATAGTGTTTAAAATGCTTGTGATGCTTATTAGTTTCATTTTTAAATCCTTATTACTTCCACTGTTGTTTTGTGGTCAGTGTGAAGCCTGACTAAGACACCATCATTTTTCCCGCTACAGTTAATAGACCAGTATGAGTCACCTCATTCCTCGGCCTGTCCCTCCACCGACTGGATATGTCTATATGTGTGTGTGCATGTGGTTTGTGTGGCTGCTCATGCATGTGTATGTGTGGTGGAGCAAGAGGCCCACAGAGAAATCCAGGAAATCCTAGGCTCTGGTCCCATTTCTTGAAAAGATATGTGTTTTCTGCATGTCTTGTGTGTACTGTGCACTTAATGTGTTAGTGGCTTTCAGCCTGGGCCTGGAGGAAAGGCTGTGCAGAGAGAAGCTCGCAGTCAAACAGTCAATGCATATCACATTACGCAGAATATACTCGCCGCGTCCAGCTCACAGTCATGTAGCAGTTATGGTTCTAATCAACAGATCGTTCTTGATATTAACGCCACACCTTCAAAATGAATTGCAGTCACGTGGAGTAAAGAAAGTTGTGGATTGACTTGGACTGTGGCATCTATGATCGTTTCTTATTTGCTCCCGTCTCAGGCTCCCCACAATAATATCTGGCAAAATGGATTGGTCATTGGATTGGTAAATCAGTCTGAAGGGCTAGACCCTCGTAACACAGCAAGTGTAATCTAGTGAGAGAGAAAGTGCTAAGCCACCATGAAATAGAGGTTGGGGTTTGATGCCAGGCCCAGTTTGTCTTGTCACCCTGCCAAACCATCTGTATAGACCAGAGGGAAAGTCAGAACAGTATTCGCTCTACTCCCATCCATCTTTAACTAAACCGACCAACCAACGGGAGCGACCTACCAGTGGGACCCCACAGCCTGAACTGAATGTTGATCCTGAACACTGAAAAAGCTACTTTCAAACAAACATTTACTGCATATATGAATGCAGGGAGGTTACCATAGAGACAAAATATTTGTGAGATTAAGCAGTTGTTGTGCTGTATTTGCCTCATGGATTCTTGCTGGAACGGATCTGTATTATATTCCTGAAGAGATGCAGCCCAGAGACTGCTCATTAAACTGGCCACCCATGCAATAAACATATAAAATAAACCACAGATTAGAAAAGGCTGTCTTTTTGTTTTACCGGTCTCTCAGCAAAGAAATTGTGCTGCCCAGTTTGAGATGGATTTGATGGCTCTTAATAGTGTCTGCTTCTTTTTAATAATGCCCAGTCTACAACGCTAGACTATGCTTTATTGGTCTGTTTGAGTCCGAGCACAGAGCCATTAGCAGGGGCCAAAATGGCCCATAAAAGTTGGGCCAAGTCTAATTATGTGCCAGTCTTATAATATTAAGTGTTTTGGAATGTGTCAACATTGCTGTATAGTTGATATCTTGCCTACGTCTTCACGGTAATTAACATAAAACAGTCAATAAATGGTCAGCCCCTCTTGATTTTACTCCTTCAAAGACCTACACTGATGACCGACCATACCCTAATTTTTATTTCTTAATGGTCCAAGTTTCAACATTTGCGGAGGGTATTCTTCAATGGGCTTTCCCACTCAAGGTGGTGAACTTTATTTCACTTCAGAATTACATGCTTGGATGTGGAATGATTAGCATAATTGTCCCATGTTCACATATGGCTCGTATCGCCGGTGACGCAGAACTGCATATCAAAGAGGACTGCATAATCACTGTAATTACAATTGAGGATGCAATTACTGATATTATTGCCATATTAGTGTTGATTTTGTTTTGCACACTTACCAAAGCTGCACAAAAGAAAGAGAAAAGGGAAGAGTTGCTGTGCTGAATTTGAACACTATTATACTTCTTTAACTGCTTGCCCCGGTGGTGTTAATTCTTAACCTCCACTGACAGAGCTTCCCTGGCCTCTTCCTCAAGGTTAATATCTTTAATAAAAGTTAATATGTGGAAAAGCTAACACTTTCCTGGTCTGCCCCACCAGACTAAATTAGACTTCTCGCTGCACCCGGCCTCTCGCTATCATTTTTTCGGGTGACGTGTGAGGAGCAGTAAATTGCTTTCTTATGCTGAGTGTTCGTTCTGCAGGCAGGTCCGTGTTGTTTGTCTAGCCCGCTCTGATTGAAAATTTCACTGCTGCTGCCTCGGGTTCGGTTGAAACCACAGTCAAGACAATGCATGCGCAAACCCTCTCATCACCTTACCTTACGCGTCAGCTCCTCACCTTCCTTCTCGTCAGCGTCTCACGGCAGCCAAATTTCTCTGCAGACTTCTCAGAGAGACTGTTTTATTTCTTCTAAAGGCCTTTTCATTACGGCTCATTTTGGCTCTTCAGCAGAGAATTTTGAGGTTTCTCAGGTCCGTTGTGCTGCGTGAGCGTTCATGAAAATGGCAAATGGTTTTCTCTTGCCATAAATCCACCGTTATTCTCCTTTCATTTAAAGACTTTGAGGTGAGGTGGTACGGTGCCATTTTTTGCACCCCATTTCATTTAATTTGCTTAGATGCCCTGAGGAGGATGATTCAGTCCAGTGTGTTCGCTCATGCCTCTGTACAAAATACGTACATAACGTGTAATGTGTTCTTCGTGTTTGATTAAATGACACATATCTGTATGTATAGGTATACCAAGCTTATTAAATTTTCTGTGTATCCGTGTGTGAGAGCCAGAGAGAGCGTGTGTGTGTTCAGACAGATGTGCATGGAAGCGTAAAGGGAGCATACCTTGCGCGCAGCCACAGCCGAGGCCTCGGGCCATGTTTGCACTGGGTGACAATAACCCCTTTTTATACTGCTTCTGCCTTCACCAATGTTTTGATTTCTACTTAAAGTTTTATGTCAGTGCCCTCCCTCAAGGGTGCCATTACCTTGTATGCTAATAGAGCTATGCATATTCTATTACTGCTGTCAGGGCAAGATAAGGGACACATTCAGCAAAGGAGCACTTAGGGGCCAATGAACCCAGCGAGGGGTCCTGCTGCTCCTGCATTATCAGTCATCTTCACATCTGAATGGAGCTGGCTTATGGGCCTTCTCCTCTCTCTCTCCCTCTCTCTCCATCCCTCTCTCTCTCTCCCTCTGTAGTAATGACTAAGGACTGTCTTCCGTAATAATCAGTCACTGGGAAACCGCCTGATCTCTATCTCACACACACACACACTCCCAGATACAGGCGGCCACATGCGCACACACACACACACATTGAAACCACGCACAGCTGCGGGCTCAATCTAAACCAACCACAAAGAATGCAAGAGCAGGGCAATAACACTAACACTGTCACACGGAGACAAACATGTCTCATTTGGGGTCAGTTTGGATGGGGCTAAGTAGGTCTTTATTTTCAGACTGACTGAAGTCTTCTCTCCCGCATAATGGTAATGAAGCCATATGGTATGTGGAATTGGATTACTAACAAATGTTCCATACCACCGTCTTTCCCCTGGCTTTCTTTCTTTCTTTTTTTTTTCTTTGCAACCCCCTCTCCTCTCTCCCACTCTCTCTCTTTCTGGTGTCCGCCCCCCCCTTCTCTCTCTCTCTTTCTCCCCTGTGTCGCTGTCCCCCAATAAAGCAGCCATTTCAAATTGGAACAGCATGTTGTCTAGGAGTGCGCACCTCATTTATAAGATTAAATTAAAAGCCAGTCATGCTCGGATGGCATTTTGTGATGATGAGGAGGAGGAGAAGGAGGGCGGTTATGGTAGGAGGGGACCCTTTCAGCTGCACACAATCATCTTCCTGTCATGTGATTTGCCGGTTCCTGGTGGTGACACCTTCTTCCTGTCACCTGCTATGATGTGTCAAATGCCACACCTAAGACCCTAAAGCTAATGTATCCAGGGTTATGAGCGCTTTTGTTTTTTTTTTCCCCTTTCTAAGTTTAACCATACTTTTGGAGCGTTATGGAAGCCTTTTTAACACGTGTTATAAAGTAGCTAAACATGGTTACAGGTTTGTGCCTTGTCACAGACACAATGAAATGATATATCACACTCCGAGCTAAAAGGGCCTCGCAAATTATGCTCTATAAATGGAGGAAAATCTCATTCTGTTCTTTACCTAAAAACAGATGAACTTTTATTGAAAATGTGGAAGCGATTAGTTTAAGGGGCGTCTTTTAGTGTAATTCCCAAATGAAACGAGCAGACCCTGTATTTATGAAGCCCGTAGCACAAAGAAGGGAGCTCTTAATGAGGCAATTAAGCGGAGGGGTCGGGAGACTTTGATCTAGAGCGCAGTGATTTTTACAAAAACATCGCACAGTGATAGATACTCATAACTCAGGGGCCTTAATTGTGCTTAATTTGTTTGGAATAGGAATGTGCTTTCAATTAGAGTGTGGATTTGGGCCCGTGTGTTTAAAGGCGGCTGTCAGGGAAAATTAAGAAGCAGTTTGGTTCCCCTCCCGTGTTACTGTTTTTTATCATGGCCAGAGAGGTAGAGAGAGAGAGAGAGTGTCAGCAGATAGACAAATGAAGAGACCAAACAGAAGGTAGAGAGATGTAATTAGGCAACAAAAACAGACCCCTCAGAAGAAACCATGGATGGATGGCTGGTTGAGCAGGGCAGATGCACGTCTCCGCCCTGTATGTTGGTGTCTGGCTCAGTTATAAACAACAAGTGTTCTTACACCAACACAAGAAATTTGATTACCAGGATGAATGTTGTTTTTTATTTCTCATCAGGACAATCTTGGTGACAAAGCTTTTAGTCAAATAATTGTTAAAATTTTGAACGCTATGCAATTTCAGCCCAATAAAAATTGTAGCATTGATGGATAAATGTCATACAATATGTTTTTGATAACTGATGCAATGCAATAGTAATGCAGTGCTCTGATCTGCACAAATGAATTCAGTTGTCCAGTGGCAAATACACAAGATTGTTTGTTAGAGGAAAAGAGGCTCCTGAAATACAGTGAGTGAACTGTGGTTTTTCCCTTCATGTTGTGTTGTTTGTTGAGTTGAGTCTAGTGCTGGTTCTACTTTTATGTTATATGTGTGTATGGAAAGGAGAAAGCACAGATTATGAATGAATGACTTCAGATTGTCTCAGTGTGGCAAGATGCCATCATGCTGCCTGCCAGCAGCTCCTGGTCTTAGTCGACAACCAAAATGCAGAAATTATGCCAGATCTCAGTTGGTTGGATACAGATTTTGTGCAGGTGAGGGTTGTCTTTGGGAGTAACATAAGCACTGTATCTGTGTAGCTGTGTGGGTGTGTCTTTTGTGACAAACACTCATGGGAGGTAGTGTGCCTCCCATCAAGAGGAGGTCCCAGTTTTCTGGTGTTCGATAGTTGCCTGATATCGTATTTCTTTGTAGTCTGTTTATAATATGGCCATCCTGATTTTCGAATTAAGAATTATATTTCTGTTATTTTGGTCTGTTTTGTGCAAATGATATCTGTGACCACTCCTCTGTTGCTCTGTTGAAGTTTTTCCATATGCAAAGGGTTTGAAGAATAGATGCGAAAGATTGTAAAGGCCTCAGAGGCATTTGGGAGTAAAATAGTATTGTTTGGATCCAATTTTTTAAGCCTTACACTTTGTATGTGCTGCATATGGCAACATTATATAAACATTTCTGAAACAATATCATAACAGGGAATTTCTTTACGAAATGCCAAAAAACTCACCTTAAATTGCTGACCACAGTGATAATGTCCACTTTGTGAAGCTCCAGGATCTCTTTCACCCAGTAGTTAGTTTCTTTAATAGAACGCAGATCAAGCCCCTGTTTGTGGTCATATTTTTTCTTGTGGGTTATTTATATTGATGAAACAATTTTCATATTTGAAAGAAGGGCTGTTACATAAATGACCGTGTTGACTGATAAAGCTGAAAAGTTATGTCGTAGTTATAACATTAACATCCTCTACATGATGGAAACATTTATATTTTGTATAAGCATGAATCATGTACATTACCCACTGTTAAACATTTGTTTACATGGAATAGTTTGCAGTCCTGTACAAGAGAGAGAAGACTAATTATTTGACAGATACTAAGTGTTGACTATTTTCAGTCAGCCCAAGCTGACACTGACTCTCGGGCTTGTTTAATTTGATGAATTGACTCTGAATGTGACACCCCACTGTTATCCAAAACATTGTACCCTCCTAGACTAAAAGGTCTTTACAGATATTCCCTTTAACACCCCTTCAGAAACAGCTGTATACGAACATCGACTCTTTGTACACCAGTGTTGGGCAAGTTACTCTAAAAATGTAATTAAATTACTGATTACTGATTGATCCTCTTTAAAGCAATCAAATTACTGGTGTGATTACTTTGTTACTTTGTTAGTAAATTACGTGTCACTGCCCAACATTGGTGTACGCACACAACAACTGGCAGACAATGAAGTGATATTAGCTGATTTTGACAACAAATGTACTGGTTTGAATTGTATACTATATCAAACTTTACCAGATTCATCTATTCTTCAGTAGCCAATATACAGATGCCTGGAACTATTTGGGAGTGATGAATGTAAAATTTCTACAATTTCTTCTGTGATGCTTAGCTGTATATTTATTTCAAACTAATCAACGAATAAACCCGAGAAATAAGTTCATGGAAGACCTAAGAAATTCATATATGCCACACATATATGCCACATATACATACATAATGTGATGCTGGAAATCAATCACAGATATCTCCAACAAATTGATCATTCCTTTTATGGAAATAGAGGCATGCACTTTTCTCATCTCAAAATGTCATTAAAACAAGTCGGATCCAAACTCCAACAGGTTCTTTAATTATTCCTTTCTCATTACTTCTATCACTCTTCTTACATTAACTACTTTGACTTGCTCATATAGCTCTAGTTGGTAAGATATGTATAATCTTACCACAGTTGGTAAGATTAGGAGAAAGTGCTGTTATTTTGAAAGTGAGATCAAGTATATGTCCCAGCTCCCTTCCTCTGTGTCTACAGAGTGCACCAGCTCACCTCCAATGCTCCTCCATGTGGCCTTGCTCTGTCAGATGTTTCCCTTTTAACTCTGCTTTCTTCATTGCTCCTCTTCTGTTTACTTAAGCTCCATCAAGACACTTTGTTCTGATTGGTTGTTTTGACTCGGGCGCAGTAGATTCTTCTCAAATAGCCTGACTTTATTTTACATATTGTCTCATGTACTACTGTCAGGACATGATGAATATAGTATCACTAAATGTAATTTAGTGTCTAACTTTAAATTCTGTTACAAACTGGCAGCCTATTTCCAACAAGTGTCAGCTGGTTAAGGAGATGAATGAGGATTCTTCAGTTAATTTATCTCTTCTGACCGGAGCGGTGCATCAGTGTGTGTCTGAATGACAGATTGAATGATACAGTAAAAGGTGGAGTGAGAGAGAGAGTGAGAGAGGTGTGTACTGCAGATGTGACAGGCAGATGGGCTCTCTCGCTGTCTCCTGAGGTCTTCCACTTCACACCTCATTACACCCGCCTCTTCCCATCAGCTTGTTGTCTGTCATTCACCAAGCTCTAACATCCACTCCCGCTCTCCCTCTGCCGTTCTCCTTCTCCTGCTCCCTCTCATCCCTTCATGCTTGTCTGCTTTGTTGGCTGCATGTCAAGTGTCAGGTGCAATCCCGGGCGACTGATCCGCTGTGGCGTGTGCGTGGGTGTAAAACCAGTAAAGTGATGTCCCCCCGCTTGTCTCCCCGCTCCCTTTCTCCCACATCCCTCCCTCTGTCTGCATTGGTAAGGCTCCTGCTCGCTGAGAGGCTAGCTGGACCACAGCGGTCTCCAAGGAGCTGTTAGACTGAAATCCCCCCAGCAAAGATACTTGGCAGCCATTTGCAGCCACTGGGGACAGAATGTCCACTGATCCCTCTGTTTATACTGCCGTTGTTGGTGAGTAGCAGGTTGTGTCGTTTGTGTCTTTCATAGGTTGCAACCTCTTTTATTTTTTGACCGGCTTGACAGGAGCGGTGCTCGAGTCGCTGACTTGTTGATTCAGGGTTGGTGGTTAAGATTACCCTTAAAACTCAATATTTTATATGAGACTGATTTTATTACCAAAATGATCCTGAAAAAGCAAACCAAAGTAGGATACAGAAATTAATTAAAGAACAGATTTTTATAAGGGCTGTCCAACAATTAACCATTGCACTTTTCAGATACAACACATCAGAATCGAGTAGTAGACGCTGAGGTATATGAGAGAGAGATATATGAGAATTGCTGTGAATATTTGAATCTTCCAAGTTTCTAGTACTATTGCTAATAATATTACTATTTTGCATAGAACAACTATTGTAACTCAAAAACTGCGTGCACTTCATGGAGTCTGCTGCACAGACAGATACTTTTCCTACGCACACTGGAGAAAACTGACTTCAGATGACAAACTTGCCAGACTATGTCATATGCATACATCAGCCATCATGAAAAACACAACTTAAGACCTTTACACACATCAAGAACACAAACCCCAATATCCAAATCCCAAAATTTAAAATGGAATACCTAATCTAACTATTGAATATATGAATAAAGTCCTAGTATGAGTTGAGAGCCACAAACTTTATTTAATTTAGAAATACACAAAATTGCATTTTCCCTCACTCGCTCTTCATCTATCACTCTCTCTGTTATGCTTACTTGGCTGCTGTCCATTTATGTTCCATCCACATCTATCTATTTTCTTGCTTCACTCTATTTTCCTATCAGCTCTAAATACAAGAGGTAAATCTTTCCTGGATCACACTATCCAATCAAGCTTAAAGTCTAAGCCTAAAACTACCACTCCTTAGCCACACAAATGCCAGTTAGTCATTATTGTGCCGGTTATTAACTCAATAACCTGCACCTGTACCTCGCTGCCTCCAGCTTCTAATGTTGATGCCAGCAAACAGCCAACGTCTACCTCACCGCCCCTCCAAAATAAGAGTCTTTTTGTCCAAGTCATGGGTTATGTCTTATTATAGGGTTTCATGTGAGACAGGTGTGTGACAACAGGCCCCTGCCTCTCCGTCTGATCAGGTAGATGGCTTGAATCCTCAAACTCATATCTCATAATTAAAATGGTAGTCTGGCCTATGATATTTTAATCTAACAGCTGGGAAGAGAAAGAATATGTTTGTTTTTTTTTTACACAAATTCATGCAGTAGCATAAATATAATTCTTAAATATATCCTTCAGTAATGTGACTGACGACTGAAACATTTTACAGAAAAGTAACTTGTCAGTGCAGTCAAGTGGACTACGGACAACTATAAATGTAGAAATACACATGACATAATATGTGATGCTGCATGTCAGCACATCTGTGGGATTTCTGTAATATCATTTCTTGTTATTCATGTGAACTAAAACAAATAACCAATATATAAATATACTGGCTAGAATGATTTATTGGCCTTTAGTGAAAAAAACTTACAGTTGATTTCCTAAATTTATTTATTTTTTATTGAAATTCTCTGCTTTCCTTAATTTATTTATATTCTAATATTCTCCAGTAGTACAGCTCGTAAATGTATTAAATGAACTGTACTACTGGAGAATATTAAAGGATTTCTTTGTAAGGTAATTCTATTTGATAGACTGCAACTTGAATCAATCTTAATGCTTTCTTCCTTGATACATGTGGTTTGATATGTTTACATTCAACAAACCTTTGGTCATAACATTGCTATGCTGTGTTGCACAAAATCTGTTACTTATTTTTCAGTTAGTTCAAACCCACCAGCAGAGTGAGAGACTTTAGGTGGAGTGTGCAAAGAAAAGCGAAGTGAACATGCTGTATGAGAATGGATTGAGAGAAAGATTGTGAAAGATCAATCCTTTGCCTTTGGAGCAGGCCTTTAAAATGGCTTGTCGTTTATTAGATTTCCACCATAGCGCAGACAAGGTTCTCCGAATTGTTCAGTTCATTGTCCTCTCTGGATCAACGTATGCTAAAGATTTGCCAGCTAAGCAAAATCGCCTGAGCTGTTTCCTGCTTCTTTCTCCGCTGGCTTTGTTGTAGAGGTAAACCTGGCCTCCCTGAAAAAAGAGCCTTTAATTAGCTTGAATAATAGCCATGCATGTGTGGACTTAATCCCTTTGGCCAGTGCTACTCCGTTAATGGTTTCCTTGTCACTCACCGGGCACTGCATAAAAGCACGCTCTGCTTTTCACTCCCAACACCTTTCTTTCTTTCTGCTCCATCCCTCCTACCCTAGCCCACCACTCCTAGACCCAAGCATCCTTCCTCCTGCTGACCACCACAGACTTATTCTTTTATTCGCTTCCTCCGTTCCCTTGTCTTTTGATTGAGCCCTTGAATTATGATGAATCTGCCCCTTGTCTGCTTTAGGAGGGTCTCCCACTCCTCCCTAATGAGAGAGCAAATTACGCACTTGCTGCAGTTTTGTTAACTATAACACTCTTTTCTTTCTTTCTGTACCACCAAACAGACTCTAGACTTACCAAGCAAATATTATTTGTTAAGACGTCTTTTTCCCCAAAATGTATACATAAACTGTTTATTTCCAGCAAACTACATTGTTAAAAATAATTTGGCAGCCACAAACACAAAGTAGGGAAAATATGCGCTGAAACACCTTTTAAGAAATCTAAGGTCACAGTATCCTCTTGGCAGATGATGATGTAATGCCGGTGATAAACTGGTTTTGGTATAGCCGAACCTTCATCTTAGAGGTTTTGATTCGATGTGACAGCTGACATTTAATGAGCAGGCTTTTCCCCTGATCTTTGGATGAAGTTTGCCAAATGCCAGCGGGTTGGACACTTACATGGTACCCTCTGCTCTCAGTCTATATTTTCGTCCGCTGACAGCAGAGGTGAGAGCTGATGACCTATAGAAGAGCACTTTACATCCAAAGAGTTTTAAGATGTAAATCAATAAGAGGTGGAGCGCGGCAATACATTCTCATTGTTGAGGCTCTGTCTGGGCTGCCAGCGCATGACCTGCTCCAGAGGGAGACGGAGCATAGCTCAACAACGTTTAACCAGGACTGTTATTGAGCCAGATTGTCCTTCCTGTTCATTTTCTCCATCTGTGTGTCTCTCTCTCTCTGTGCCTCTCTCTTTTGCGTATTTTTTTTCTATGCCTCTGAATGCCAAGAGACAAACAGGCACTGGTTTAACATTAAAAGACAAACAATGGCTGTGGATGTCTACCTCTCATAGGGGAGAGACTCACACCCTCACAGTTCTAGGGGCCCAGTATAAATCTTTTAAATTATAAATCGATAAATAGTTAATATAATAATAGGAATCTTTATAAATATTTAAGTAAGAGGATAGACAGGAGAGTCAGAGCAATGTGTGCTAGTGAGTGCACAAAGTAACACTGGTGCATATGCACACTCATGCAGATTAACAAGGAAAAAACATGAAAGCAGACGTGGGTTCACTTTTTGTATAGTCTGCTTTATACCAGTAACTTTCCTGTAGTTTTTTTCACCTATAAGAGGATGTCTGTGTGCATGTAGACTAATTTGTAATGAATGTGCACTCACGTGTCAAAAACAACAGTATACGGGCGAATTTTAGTGAAACGGATTGAATGTTTTAATGTTTGTACATAGTGTATATCTGGCAATCAACTATAGAGTTACATCGCTTTTTGTAAACACAGCAAGTCCAGCTTTGGCAATCGTACTATTGAATATAAACATCCGCCATGTTTTAGCTGCACGCAGGGTGCTAACATGAACCAAACGCATCTACTGACAAGATGTTTTTAACGCCATAAGTAAACAAAAGAAAACAGGGTCGATATCTTTTCAAAACATACTGCCGCCCATTTTCTCTCCACCCCTCTTGCCTGTTTATCCTCCCATCCCTCTGTCTCTCTGACAGCACTGATATCGTTCCCACTCTCCGTCGGGAGTTAATTTGCCGGAACATTCCCGCTGCACACTGTGATCACCTAGTGAATACCCCCATAATTCTCCCTGCCTCTGCCTTTTTCTCTCATCCAGCCATGGAAATGACACAGAGGGGTTGACAGTTCAATTTACCCGTAACGGATGGCAGCTATCACGGCAGCACCCCCATGCGCCAGCCCTTTCCTGTTGACTTTTATTTTTACCTGCCAAGAGAGAGATGCTGCTGGAGCGCGTCCTGCCGTTCACCCCTCCAGACTCCAGTGGCGCCTCCTCTCCTCATCATCACTGCTGGTCCTCTGGGGAGAGATGCTGCCACTTGTTTATTTGACCCTGTCAGTACCCCCGTCCCCCCCCCCAAACACACACACACACACGCTCCTCTCCCCTATGTACTTATCAAGCAAATTATTCCTCCATTCCCACCCCTCCTCTTCTCATCTCCCTGTTCTTCATAACATAATGGAGCAGTTATTGATCTATATCTTTGCTCATGATGCCTCTCAGCTTGTTGTCGTTAGCCCCTCAGCATGCCATTGATATACTCGCCCCCCTTCCTCTCTTCTTCTAAATGATTTTCTCCTTCCTCTCGCCTTTTTCCCATTATCCTGCCCCGCTTTACATAAATCCACCTGGTCATTAGATCCATCAAAAGCTAATGATCATCATCTTTTTTCCTCCACTCCTGTCTCTTTTTTTCAGTTTCTCTCGATGGCTCACTTTCTCTCACCTTAACATGCACACACATACATACGTATGGTGTGTATGTACACTATATGTATATATATCTATATATCTATATATCTATATATATATCTATATATATATATATATATATATATATATATATATATCTATATATATATATATA
>JAOXYL010000050.1:7701337-7718809 GCA_028564955.1 Terapon puta | reverse complement strand
TGTTATTATCAACTTGAGTGGGGAAGAAGTCCCCACTCAGCACCCAGTCAGCATCAAACTGCAGTCATAGCATTGTACTGTAATGGGAGAGAGAGAGAGAGAGAGAGAGAGAGAGACCTGGAAAAAGTGAATTTTCAGCAGATTTTAGGCAAAACATTCCTTCTTCTGCTTCCTCTGTCAGTTCTGTTTAAACATTACGGCCTACATGTCCTGACCAGCATGCCATTTGAATCTTTAAGCAGAAGAAGAGGGAATGCATCCCCAACAAAGCCATGGTTAATGTTTAAAGAGAAAATAATGGAAATACAATGTCCGGATCACACCAGAGAGAATCAAAAATGTGTTTTATTACTGGGGAATATGACTAAATAATATATTAGATGTGCGTGTTTTACATCATTGTGAATATTGAAACACCACTGAATGGGTTTGAATGTATACAAGGTGGTGACAACCCGTGGGCTTCTACATAGACAAGTAAACAAACAAGCAAATAAGATGTTTTAATGGATGCTGGCAAATGTTTGATAATGGATGCGAGACTAAGTGCACATGGCTTTGTAGACAAAAAGATTGTGACAGTTTTGCTTGCTTGTATTTTTTTTAGTGGTGATGTTTCACTAATCTTAATGTATTTTTGAAACCCACTTTTGAGCCCTCACACAGGTGGACTTGCTCATCTGTGAACATTGCGTGAGAAACTCATGCATTTCTTACTTTTCTAGGCAGTGCATACACAAATGATGCTGAAACATTTTTTTTTCTAATAATAACCACGTGAATGAAAATTCTTTAAAGTCTTATTCAACTTACAGTGACCTTATTTTTTTACCAGTGTGTTGTATCCATTTCCAACCAGGCAGAACTGAACGTTAATAGACATGCAATGTGAAGTATTCAGCCGCACTGTCTGTGAAGTGTGTTCAGGAAGGTCAGAGCGCTCTGGCTGCCCCGAGGACAGCACTAAAGTCATTCAAGCCTGCTTTAGTGTCCGGACACCCTGATACTCACACACAGCTTAAGTATGACCTGTGGCAGCGAAACTGAGTACAAGCCTGTGGTCTCTGATCACTCACATGGTAGCCTTGGCTTGATGTTACGCCAAAATGACACTATTATAATATATTTGGCACTGTGCAGCCATGGCTCAATGTTCAAAACTTCACATTTAGGAAGTAGGAAGGTCTGCCAAATGAGCAAGAAAATATAAAAGTGGGGGCTTTGCCTGAAATCTGCATATTAATCTGTATGATCTGTAAGTATGACCTTGTGACAAGCACATATGTTTGAAAGAATCAGGCTTGTAATAAAAAAAGTGTGGTGCAGATTTAAAACAACCTGGACTGAAGTTAAAGCCCCCGGCACTAGGGGGAGCAAGTCTATCAGAAGTAATCACCACATTGACAGAGGAGCGTTATGAGAGGACTGGGATGGAAGCTGTGGTGAATTTGTGGTGGTTACTGTGGTGGATTCATTAAAGAGTAATTCATCTTCTTTTTTTTATTTATTGTCATTTCACTGTCAAAACATGAAGTTGATTATTTTTATAAAATGAAAGAGATACTGTCAAAGCAGACGCGCAGGTTTTATTTCATTACAAATGTGCTCCATGTTGGTTTCAGTCAAAACAGCTGCAGTGTCTTAAAACTCAAAGCAAAACTCTCGGACGTTAAATGCTGACCCAGGGAGAAAACTGACGCTAGCTTTGGCTGCGAGTGCTTGACTCTCACCAGTCAGGGCTAAAAATAATTTGCACTGTCCAAGAACATGGAAAGAAAGGGAGGCGCAAGAAAACCAAGTCAACTACAAAATGGTGTCATTAGTTTTTATAGTTCGCTAAGGAAACACTAATAAGCCGTAGCTGGTAAACCATACCTGTAATTAGATGAGAGTTGAGGTAGGGCATGCTATTTATTTGTCAGCTCCGTAATGCCAGGTTGTGGCTTGTGTTCCCACACCTCCACTTGGGACAGTTATGGTTGCTTTTGGTGAGGCTTTTTTTTGTGCCTGAGCCAGGAAGAGATACTTTTCTTCCCTTTAATGTTTTAAACCTGCCTGGAACACCACAGAGTGGAAGGAATTTACTTCACATACATACATTGGAAATACCATTTCAACATTACAGTTCCCACTTCTGAGTTCTGTCATTTATTAGTTGGTTAATATTAGCTTTTGAAATTGGATGTTAGCTAAAACTACAGCCACAGCTGTGAACATACACTGAGTAACCTAATGATATAAAATTGTTTTTAGGAAATCCCAAACCCTTCAAAACCTGGGAAGTGAGGTGGATGAGAAAGAATGTGTATTTTTTGGAGGGACTTCCCATGTGCCTCTCATCAGCATGTGGTAGTGATTAGACAGGGAAGTGAAGGTGAGCATCAGGTGGAGTCTGTCTGTCTATTATTCTCTTTTTCTATCGCTCTGGTTCTCTCTCCTAATTGTTAACCCCCTGATCCCCCCCCACTGCACATCCCCTTGAGGCCCATTATGCAGAATTAGCCCAAGTGTGTTAGTGTGCACACGTTGGAGTGCTTCACTAGTGGCATTTGATCAAATCTGGCTAATTGATGAGCATCCAAAACAGGGATGTGGTGCAGAGCCAAACATATTTCCATCAGATGCTCTGGCACTGGGCCTCACTCTGTCTGTTTTCTCTTTGTCTCCTTCCTTTTATTGGAACATCAGCATTGTGACCTAAACACAGGCTGTGTTCAACATGAACTTTGTGGCAGTATCCAGAAGGTCATGACCTTCTGTGAACTTTTATAGTGTGTCTCACTCATGTATTGTTATTTTATGGTTGCTTCCCTCTAGGTCTCTTTATCTGCCCCTCTTTGTCCCTCTCTTTGGTTGTACATTTATTTGCTGAGTGACTGATCAAGTTCAGTGGAGCGTCCAAAGGACGTGTCATGAGCTTGAACAGAAGCCAGTATCAGCGGCACTTCAAAGCTGCAAGCTACCTATACCCCCTGAGGTGACAGTAGCTTCAGGGAAATTGTGTTACTGGTTCAAATAGTTATACCATCATCCAGTCTGTGGTTTTTCAGTTTGACCTCTCCCTCAGATCTTTCACTGATCAAGAAGATTAGACTGCAGCATTATCTGATGGAGAGCTAGTGTCTTGCACACATGGTCGGTTTTTGTTCTGCAGTTCCTGCCCATTACTCTCTGTGTTCCAGTTAAATTGTAAGATCCGGTAATTCCCTTGCACATCCTTGTCTCCAACAGTGTTCCAGATGACTGGTTGAAAGTCATGGTTGTGAAGAACTGTTTAAGGGCAGTATTACACGGCCAGATCAGTCGATCATGTTTTTTCATTAAAGATACACGTCCACTCATTTAGGGAGAAAGTAAACCTCCAAAGAATTTAGTCAGGGCAACCTCCAGGCCCAGTCCAAACGTATACAGACAGATGACATATCTCCCCCCAAGTTCGGTTTGTGTTAATGGGAGACCCTCGCAGGTGGAGGTCTCCTCTTACACAAACACCAGCCGGTGATTGCCTCCACTTAGGACCAGTAAAAGTAATAAATGATGACCGATCAGGTCACACTGTAAATTCAGTCCAGTCAGTCTGATGGATGGCCAGGTCTAGGTGTGGTCTGAGCCAGGTCTGCTAGGTTTAACGATTGCCTGGTTTCCTCCCATGAGCTTGTGTCTGTCTGAAAATCACTCCAACGGGAAGTCACAGTGGAATGTTTTTTTTTTCCTTAGAGAAGAATCACATTTTTTATGATGCATCATACATTTTCCCTGACTCAATCGTCCTCATCCGGTGCTCTCTACCGTAATGTAAATAAGTTTTGCTGCGCTGTGGTCTACATGGGTTTTCCCTGATAGGATGGCTAAGCTAAGTCAACAAGAGTATGTGTCAGGCTTCAGATTTTGCTTAGTTACATGCTAAAAATTTAACACATCAGCTATTTCTCAGTATATTTCATTTTTGGGTTTTTGGATCAGCCAGTGCAGTTTTAAAATTATTATACTATTTGGGAATTCGACCAGAATGATTTCTTTGCCTTCAAAGGGAAACGTTCCACCAACTGTGTCTGTTTAAAAAAAAAAAGCCAAGACTATCTCAAAATAATTTGAATTATTCAAACCAGGACAGCAAATAATTCAGCGAATGGTGCTTTACAGCTTAAAATTGTTATAAAGCAAGTTGTGCAAAATTATTTAATGTTCTGGCTTTTAGCATGCATTCATTTAGGACTTGAATTCTTGTCCCTTTTAATGAACACGTTATGTAAAAGAATTAGATTTATTAAAAATAAATAGTTAAGATAATTTTATTCAGGTGAAACCTTTCAGAAAATCAGACCATGTCAGTGTAATATCTTCTTATTGGAAATACAAACAATACAAATAAAAAAAAAAAGACAAAGCAGTTCATTTGGAATCCATGCTTTTATTTTTCTATATCAAAAACATCATGACACTGAGACTAAGCAGAGTAGGCTTGTTTTGATTGTTTATATTTTTAAAAATATATTTATCTATTTTTCAGCTATTTGTGTTTCCGAACAACAGAAGTATTTTTAAATCCTTGTCCTGATACATTTAGAGGTTGTAGATGAATAAAATCAGTGAAAAAAATCTTGCCATGGATACTGAATGGACTATTCTACAAACCATAATGCATTACAGCATATATTTTATATTTAAAGAAAAATGGAAGAAATAACATCATTTATCACCCATCTGTTATTTGTTGTGTATCCCTATATCTGTGTGGCCACAGTATCCAGAACATATTGGTAAATATCAGCGCTCTTGTTTGACTTGGCTGCTACACATCCTGTGGGGATTGTCCTGAATCCCTCTCCCTGTGGCAGTGTGGTAATCTTGGTTTTACATTCAAAATCTCTAACACATTGCAGAGTTCTCTGTGCTTTCATAGAAGTCCATGCAGCATTGACTTAGCAAGAGCAAGAGCTTAGTTTAAAATGATACAGCTCAGGCGTGAATATTGCTTTGTGATGTGTGAAATGGGTCAGTGCCAAACAAAGTCTTCGACAAGTAGAATGGCTTTAATTAAAACTCAAATCTATCATCCTAAAAAACTTACTTAGGTCTGAAGTGAAGTATATTGTCTTAGACTTTCCACAAGAGTGGAAGAGTGGGAATTAAAATGGGCATTCAGGGCTGTTATTGAACTGTAGTTTTACTCAACACAAAGTCAATCATTTTTGTGGCCACAATTAAAAAAATCCCCCTTCTGCTGTAAAACCCTGGCAATATTATGTTCGTTTCTGCAGGGTTGAGATATAAATCCATGCTGTCTGCCGCGATTCACTACGCCACATTAAATTCTTTTAGATCAATTAAACTTCCCAGCTCACTTTACAAGCCACCAGTCTTAATGTTGGCTCCCCCTCACCCTTTGAGCGGGGGAATACTCTTAAAGAGTAGGCGGCACGGGGTGCTCTGCAGAATTTATTGAGCCTCTGCCAAATGAACTGTGGGGGTTAGGGGAATGCATGAATTAGTTATTCTCAGCATTTTATGCATCGGAAGTGGGGAAGTTGCATGGGATTGACCCTCATATGTTTTTTTTCTTCTCTGTATCTCAAATCTCTATGCAGAGTCACACACAGTGTAGTCGACCACATGTTGGGTGCTGCTGATCTAATATTGTATTAATGGAGTTTTCAATAGTGGACAGAATTTATCCAAAAATCAAAGAGTGGTGGAAATTCTGTGATGGGTGACATAATCAAAGCATAATTCTAGCACTTGCACAGTCATGGTTGCTTAATGCCAGTATGAAGGCGCATTATGTACGGGTCTCCCTCGGTTGCTGTTTACGACTGAGACTTGTCTGGATTCCTCTCTTTGTATTTTTAGTGGAGGGATGATCTGAGAGTGAACAGGTGGACTCGGGCTCTGTCACCAGTAAGCACACGGATTTGCAGCTCCGCTGTCTGTGAATGTTTAAAATGCTATTAGACTGAAATAAAGTCTTGTAACTCGTGGATGTGATAGTCCCACATGTTTACCATAGCACATAAACTTTATAGTCAATGGCATATTCCAGTCTCCTGAATATCTCCCTGTGTGTTTGTTTGCATGTATCCACATTACACTACTCCTGTGCTATTTGTGAGTACTGTAAAGGTCATTCTCACTCTCTTAGTTTTCACCCATAGTTATTATTCACATTCACAGAACATTAAACCTTTAACAAGCTAGCAGTAAGCCAAAGCCTCAATATCAATTATTCTGTAATATGCAGTACCAAAGAAAACATAATGATGGCAGGCTATTGTTAATAAGGTGAATAGGACCAGGTGTGCACCCTGAGCACATCAATGTAGTTTGACGCCATTTTTAAGAATTAATTGCTGTAATTTTGTCCAGCGTCCCCACCCCCAGCCGCCCCCTACAGAGACTTAAAGAGTTAAGGTGCGTGCTGAAGTAGAGCTAAGTAAATTCACTTTATGACACTGCTGTGACATGTGCATCTGTGATTTCACACGCTTAATGTAAAATTTACAGTTGCAGTATTGAATGTCACGCGGACTGTGGGGAGAGCTGGGGGTAACCGGAGCCCCCAGAGAACAAAGCGGGTGTTTTGGCCCGGTCCCCCCTTGCGCATGCCTCCCCGGCTGCCACCCCTCCCCGCCGCACTTTACAGCTGTGGAGGTGTGATCCGAGCACGACGGTTGGCCTTATAACCGTTAAGCAAGCACCATGGCGCTTCTAATAGCCGGAGGCCCTAATGACCAAAACACCTGGAACTATGAGGGAGCAGGGACGTTTTGCTTTTCTCATGGAGATGGTAGACGTTTGGGTGAACAGAGTCCCCATTTCACACATGGGCATTTACCCTTGCACATGATCACTGAGCAACAATGTCTTCTTACCAGCTTCGGAGGGGTCTGTTGGAATGGACTGGTCATATAAAGAAGAGAGAGGCCCACGCTCACTTAAAGTTCAAACATGGATTAGGCACGCTCGTCCCTTGGTGTCATGTTCAATGGCAAACCTCCCCCTCAAGGGAATTGATCCCCACACTGCCCCCCAGTATTGATTTAGTTCTATATAGATTATCAACCTCAATCGTGCTATTAAGCTACAAGTCCTGCATTGTACAGATATAAAAAAGCTTTTAACAGGTATTGTTTTCCAAGTCCCTCAGGTTATTTGAGATCTATTGCCATTAGAGAGATTAATATGATTACTTTCTGTATGAGCAATGAAATTCGCTCTCAAGCCAACACACAGGGCTCGACACGGGGTCCATTTTCACATGTCTGGGTCCACCTGTATGCTGTCTGTCTGGCACTTTCCATTATTGTTGTAAGTGCTTAATATTAATTACACATCGACTCACCAACGTGTCCTTTAGAATCCTCACAAATGCATATAAAGACAGAAAGGAAGCAAATAATCAGTCCGCTTAAATCATTAGTATATGCTCATTTTTGAATGCTCTCAATGAAAATAACATTCCTATCTGCTCTCGGTGATTACATCTACATAGAAGAGTAAAGATATTTGTAATTATACATTATGGCTCCATTCACAAGTCTCTTAATAATAGTTGGTAGCTGATGGATAGAACAAAAGTCAGGTAAAATAGTTTGATTAGGTTGTAATTGGTGGAGACAGAGGTAGAGAGACAGGCTTGATCGTCTTTTTTTCTTTTAACCATCATCCTAGTGCCAAAGTAGCAGTGCAGTGCCTTATGCTGCAGTGTTACATACCAAGATGAAGTTGCACTGACTAATGTTTAGACTGCTTCTTTTAGCTACCTGGTGCTCTATTAAGCCGTGTACAGTACACCTGGTCCTAATAGGCACACGCTCATGCTCCACTCCTTTCTCTTTTCCCATCTTCCACCAAAGGAAACAAGCTGCTGTTATTTCACCAGCGAGCTGTAATACCTGCAATAAAACTGTGGCATGGCCCCTATGTGCAGTATGGGTAATGCTCCATATAGTTTAATGGTACACTGGACCAGGTCATATATTTCTCTTCTTATGTGAGATTCAAATAGCTGAGATAGAGTTGAGGTTTTTGGCCCAGTTAGTTATTTCAATGCACTTTATGCATATCAAATTGAATAATCTCCATTTTTTGTCTCATCTTCAGATACATGCTGTATAGGAATGTGCCATTGCTCAGTTTATTAAAATACTGCAAAATGACACCACCAGATTTTCAGAAGCAACCACACTTACAGGCTTGACTTTGAGTTCAATTGTAAAATGAATTTATTTAGTCATAGATTTTCTTTTTTTTCTTTTGCAGCCCTTACAGAGATAAGGTGTGTTCTTCACTTCACTGCAGTTTCAGTTTTCTGTTGTCATAAATCTTTCTTTTGTTTGTTTGGCCTCAGAAACCGTTAACCGTATCTTGCTTTGTTGGCTCAATCGACACTGTTTTGCATTTGGTGACAGATAGTGACTAGTTAGTTGCACCGATATTTTTTTAAGGAATGGAATTGATAGTCGATGCTTGTCATTTTTTTTCCATGGCTGAATGTGTGTTTAGTGTAACAGTATGTGTCATAGAATAATTTACAGCGGTGTCCAATATGTGATGATAAAGTGCGTGTACTCTTGTCAGTTCAGCTTACGCTCTTTTATCATTCAGAGCACACATGACTAATTCTTTAACACTGCACCACATGCTTGCTCTGGTGCTAACCATCGCTTAGAAATTTCATAACAACAAGAGAGGATAGGTCTTTCACCACCGCAACCGCTAAACACTCCTTAGAATTAGATCCAAATGTGGTAATAGACAACATGTATTTTGGAGTGCGGATGTAGCTCCAGACTACCGCCACATGATACTGACGATCAGCGCAAAGTTGTGGTCGAAACAGATGTCTAAACACACAACAGCGCTGACAGGCCGAGGCCCAATGTTTACAGTCGCCTTAGGGGATGATGCTGCTTTTTGGTAAGCAGAAGATGATTGGAAGCATAAATACAAAAAGCACCTTGTACAGATAGACTCTCAGAGGAAATCAACTGGAGGTATATTACATAGACACTGAGTAGGGAGTCCTCTCTCTTAATTAGTATTCAGATAATTAGTGATATTCATGAATCACCTGGGGTCTCAAAACAGACGGATAATGTATCGCTAATTTTACTTTGAAATAAATTAAGCAGTAATCCTTCTGTGACAAATTCTACCTGCCATAAGTTAATAAGCAATGAATGAGGAAAACATTCATTCATTTCAATTCATGACTCTTACAAATAAAAATTACTTCCCTTCATAAAGTTTATTTATGGGAATGATAGTATTTATGAAAAACTGTCTCCCACTGTTGTTTTTCTAAGAAAGAGGTTAATATGCCTGCCCCATCTTGTTTAAACTGTAAATATTTCTGTTTTCAAGAAATGCTCGTCCCATTTGAAGTTTTGATAAATGAGGTTGCATCTCATCAGGCGTCTGTTGATCCGACCATGGAGTTTTTGTCTTGCTAGGTAGAGGTCAGCCAGGTTTAAAACCTAATCATTTCACCTGTCTAGTCTTGGCTACCTCATGGGAAGGAAGTTTCACGTGTAAAACTGCTGTAATGGAAATGATCCAAGGAAACTTTGTAGTCTCAGTGTGCTGAAAGAATGCAGTGTTGTTGTTGTGGACGATGAAGAGATTTTTTTTTCCCCCAGTCCTGTCAGCTCTGCTGTTTCCCTCTGGCTTGAGAAATTATCTCCCGCCCCACCTGTCCATCCCAAAGTACTGTCTTACATTCACACATGCACAATCGCAAACACACACACATGCACATCAATATTCAAACTCTGTCCCTTAGAGTTTCGTTTCGTAGCCATTATGTGTGCGTGTGTTTTTCAGCTTTGGGTCTTCCCTCATGACATACATGAGGCTGTCAGAGAAAAAGTGAAGAGGAAGAATAGTCATCATGAAGCTGGACAAGGGTTCTGTTTTAATATCTGTTAAATCGCTCTTATCCGTGGATCGCAACAGTCCACGGCCAGCATGTTATTGACAGCTAAAAACTCTCACCTGTAGATTAAAGTATTTGGCACCCTGGTCAAATTTTAAAGAATGCAGTGGTAATCTACTGTCAAATTTATGATAATCTTTGTAAAAAAAAAAATTAATAAAATGAAATGATAATAATAATTGTACGTTATGCATTAGCCAGGTCAAAAATTAGCCGCTTTTGGTTAAGTTGCAGATAAACTTATGCTGACCTGTCCAAAGGACCTCTGTGTCTGTATATATAGTGGGAATATTC
The DNA here is from genome assembly GCA_028564955.1 of Terapon puta. Lineage (NCBI taxonomy): Eukaryota > Metazoa > Chordata > Actinopteri > Centrarchiformes > Terapontidae > Terapon > Terapon puta. Next base: position 7,708,581 of record JAOXYL010000050.1, on the reverse strand, counting down.
AGGATCAGACATTTTCCTTTCTTTATGTTCCTCTCTGAGTTGCAGCATATCTGAACAATATAAGTGTTTAATATGACGAATATTGTAAGTAAACATAATCTCGAATTGTTTTATTTAGCAACTTTATTCAATGAAAAACACACTAATCAGAAATGTTTACAATATTTTCCTTCGGTAATCTTCGCATTATGTTTTGGAGCATGAATTCTGCAATTGTCAGTGGAATTTATATTGAAAGTAACCCTCTCAACCCTGGTCACCTCCTATTGTGCTCCTGAAGGATTTTCCCCTTTTTTTCTTACACTCCATCTGACTCCAGATCATGTTTAATGTAACAAGAAGAAGTATAATCAAAACAGCAGTCACTGAGCCCTAAATCTGGTGTCGAGGCTGTGGCTAGACAGGAAATTGATGTGGAGAGAAATGGCTCAGTGGCAAACCTTTACTATTAACTGAGCCATGTATGGTAGAGATCGGTACAGTCAGCAAAAAATTGGACTCCACACAGGCAGTTTTAGGTTTTGCCAGACTGCTCCCCTCAGCTGCGGCCTGTTCACACCTCGTTGTCTCCATCCACCTCCACTCGCTGATAATCACAAAGCAGGTCTCTCCGTTTTTACACTCCTTCCCGTTTCTCCCACTACAGCTTTGGCCAGGAAGGAGCTTTCACAACTCAACTTGTGTGGCCACCCAAAAAGCGAAGCCGAGTCCAAAGTTTTGCAGGAACTTTGTACAGCTAGTCCTTGGGTTTCCACAGGCTCGAGGAAATGAGCAGGAGAGGAGGAAGAGAAAGAGCGTGTGTAATACGTAGAGAAACGCAGACGAGGGAGAGTGAGAGCCGTGTGGAAGCACACCAGCGGAGAAAGGAACCTGATTTATTATCACCAAAAATCAACTACAGATGTCAGCTCACAGATTCTCCCTCTGCCGCCAATTATAGACACTCACGCGAAGATCTACTCAGCCCCAGAGATTGCCTCCTTTATACTCACATACACAGCCACAGAGCGGCGGCGTACATACCTGTGAATGCGGCTTCACACATACGCATGCACACCTGCTTGCGCACACACTGAAATTAGATAAAATCATAATCTGCTCTCGAAGGCCTTCCTCCCACCTGGATTATTTCCCGCCGATCTCTCCACTGTAAGTGGATGCCAATGAGGGATAATGAAGATGTCCATAAAAAGCATTAGTGGTGTGATGTCAGCAATAATACTCCCCGGAAAGATTTCTACCCTCAGGCTTTTTTCCTGCTGCATGTTGTTCCACTACGTCTGTCATTATATGCTATTTCGAGTCGTTACTGTAATCACCAAACCATCCTCTGGATTTAGCGTAATCTGTCCATAGATTTTTGGATTTCATTGTTTAGAGGAAGGAAGATGTGAACTTGATAATGGCCCGCATAAATCATGAGAACATGGCTGAAAGTTTTATCCACCATTGTGCCATATGTGCACACAATCCTCGTCAGAGAAAATTGTCTTGAATTTATGTTCTGATTGTTCAAGTCCTGGAACGTCTCTAGCAGAAATCGACCCAGACTAAAGCCCCTGTGGACGTGAGGATGACTCAGAGGAAGGTACAGGGCTTAGTTTGTGCCTGAACATCATCGCTAAGACGCACAACTGTCTGGGCGATCCCGCCTCTGTCACCTGTAACATCTGACACATGTGATATATCGGTTTTAAGCATCTCTCACTGACTGTTATTGTAAGAAGACAGAGAAAGAAGTGAGAAGAGAAAAGTCAGAGAAAGTCAGGTTTTTATACACAGTCCATCAACAGGGCAGCATCAGTAGCATCACAAGAGGCTAAAACAATGCTAACAGAGAAGGTGAAGGTTTTTTTTTTAGCTCCATGTATATCTGTGCTGTTGCAGCAGGTGTAACAGTACTCATATAAACCAGGTGTGCTCACAGGTTTAGTCGTGTTTAGTCTTAGTATCTGGGTGCTCAGTGACCTCAAACTGGGTTTGATCTGGCCAATGACTTTTATTTTCTCAGCTCTGTTGGATCAGCACCTAGCATGGTTACTGACTTTGCTTTAATTAGTCAGACATGCATGAACAAATTAAAATACATTTGACAGTGGTGATGCCCCTCGGATACATAACGAGAATGATAGTCCTTCAGCCAAGTTGGGGTCAGTTCTGAACCTGGGAGCCAAGTCTGAGTATTCATGCTTGCGGTCTGAGTCAGGGTGGAAAGCAAAAGAAAAAATGTATACAGTGTGCTGTGTATGTTTGTGTTGTTGGTGTTGCATAGCAGACAGCACTGCATTCACAAGCTCTGACATCAGAAAGTTTGAAGACAAACTGAAGCCAAAAGGTGGATCAAAGAGGTCGCCTTCAAAAGTCTGAGCTGACATGAAATACACAGATGTGGACTAAAACATATTGAACATTAGCTGTAGACTGGCTCACCTTCTGAGTTGAGCAAAATGACTTGTCTTTTGTGATCATATGTGTAAACAGGAGCACTGATATTAAAATATTTTGTCTGCACCTTGATTAAAACTTTGTTTGATTCAGCTATGAATATAAAATATCCTGAATTAATTTAACACATTAATTAATTACATAACTTTCAGTCAATGAAAATGTGTTATGCAAAACATTTGAAAACCACCATCTTTGCAAGATCTTTTATTGTGCTCCAGTATGTTTTATTCCTGGATGACATACATGGTGCATGTAAATATAATTTATTCCCTCAAAAGCTTTTCTTAAAAATCCCAGTGGGAAGCTTTCATATATATGACGTAGGAAAGACATTCCACATTTGGCCTTTGCCTTTGAACAGATAATAACAACGTGTGCAACCTGTGAGCTGGTTGATTATGTTTCCAGAAGTTGATTTAAAGGCGGCCAACACAACTTACAAATGAAATATCTTTAGTTTCCTGTCTTTTAATGCTTAACAGCAGGCTACTTCCCCAGAATCAATCAAAGTCATCAGCCACTGTTGAGTTTCATTCTATATTGTCTTCATACATTACTCACATTGAGGAGACACTAGATTACTTTCCAACACAGGGTTGATTTCCAAAAAAGTCTCCTAAATGCAGAAAAACAGTCATGGTAGCACTGCAAATTCTTGATTCACAGTATTTAATCTTTCACTCAGTTTCACTGTTAGCAGTTAAAATCAAACCTTGCAAGGTCTTTGAGTTATATTAGATCCAGACATCTCCGCTCATATAGCCTTTCATTTTAGGGCAATGTCCCAAACAACATATTTTCCCCTTTGAATAATTTCCAACTCAGGCAGATACTGTATTTCCTTATTGTTTATCAAAAATCTGTGTCCTCTTGTAATCTATCCATCATGCATCCTTTGAATTAGTATGTGGATTACATTGAAAGCATTATTTCCTCTGTACTGTCTTGTCACACGTGAACACATTCAGTGACTTCAAAGCTAAAATAGATGCATTTCTCTGATTTAAGCTTGTCTTTCATTGGCTCCTTACCTGGAACATGTTAAGTCAAAACTCATACTTTCAGTATTGAGAGAGATAAATGATCTTACCTATAATGCATTACAGATTTAGTAGTCCCCAATAAACCAACGCTGTCAGCTCACAGGTTTCAGGACTGCTCGGTAAGCCTCAGCTGGAGGCAGCTGGAGGCTTGCAGCGTCAGCTTGTTGTCCATCTCATGGACTGTCTCATTTCTGAAGATCCAAAATGAAAGCCTGTTACTTTAACACAGTCTAGTATCTACCTGAAATCCCCAATCTTACCACTCCTTTTCTTTGTCTTTCTCCCTGCTTTAGCTCCCACCACAGTATGACTACCTGCTGTTCTTAGATAATCTAAACCTGACTCTATACCCTCATGTACATTGTTGTTCAGCTCTTAAAGGCAGCAAAAGGTAAAAAAATACATGTGAAAGTGACAGGTGTTATGATGAAAGGCAGTCACAGCTGGATTCACAGAACATACACGTACAGGCATAAAAACATTAGTGATTTTATAGTGTTTCTGGTTTCATCCTTCAACATTTAGACCTTCTATGCCACCCTAATGCATCTACAATGGTATATTTGGATATTAACATGATTAATGAGTGCTTTGTTACTGCTACAGGTGACTGACCCTCATGACAAATGTTACGTTCAGCGCTATGATAAATGTGGCGCGGTGATGACACAGTATTAGCCCAGCCAACCTAATCAGAGGTTAATCTGTTGGTTTACACTAACTTAACGATCTGTGGGCTAAATAACAATAAAGCACAGCCTAATTAGTATGTTTATTAGGGCACTTTCATTGTGATAGACGACCGACGGTGTTCAGTGCCGCTAGCTAGCAAGGCCAGCCCAATGTAAACACCCCAGTGTCCAGCGCTGTCAGTGACGCACCAACTTGTTAAAACATTTACAGGATTAAGAGGATGGAGGAAAGGGGGTCAGGAATGAAGTGGATGAGTGTGTGAATATGAGTGTTTGATAGGGGTCAGCTGATACTCCACCCAGGCAGTTTTTTTGCTGAGTAGAGTGCTTTGGAAATAGTGTTTGGTTTTTTTTTTCTTCATTCTTTTTCCTTGTAGGACGAAACCAGTCTTTGAATAAATGCCAGAACTGTTTCTCTGTCACTCCTGCAGGGCGCCGGGCTGATGCACGCTTGCACGCTCTCAGTCCGTGTCAGTGTAGCCCTGTTTTTCCAGTGAGGTGTCACTGCAGAGATCCATGAGGGATATGTCACTGTCAAAGAGGAGTCAAAGGCCAAAACAAAGTAGACAGATTTGCGAATTGATTTAGTTTGATGATCGCTGCTGTTCTTATTGCGTCTGACGTCAATGCTGTTGCCTTCTCTCTTTCATCAGCGTACGCTCTCCTTGAGACACTCCAGTCCATTTGAAGAATTGACTCTCCACAGCGTTTTAAGATAACGCCAGTCTCTTGGCCTGACCTAAGAGCATTGCCATGTTTGCAGAGAATGTTTCCATATTTTTTTAAGTCATGGCCCAAGTAAGACCACTTGTTTTTGTTAGAATACTATATCTGTATATGGAAATATTATTCTGCTCAGCCCTTTTATGACCAAAAATATAGGGCCTTCAGGGATATAAAGAGAGACACCTAACATGTTTGTCAATATTTTCATTTGCTAGATAGATTTTATTCTTTGTTTTAGTCTACATGCAAAGTAAACCTTACATCACTGACTTAATTTTATTAAAGAAAGTAATACAGTAATGCTCTTTTGTAATGAATTGTATTTGTTCTTGCCTCTAATCAGACGAGAGGTCATTCCAATTTCTTTATATGCCACTGCATCACACTACACTGTCTTTTGATACGGCCTTTTTTCCCCTAAATAGTTTGAAATCATTGTAAAAATACTTACTTAAAAATACTTGGGAGATGAGTGAAATCATATCTTAAGTTTATATTATCCACAGTCACGGCCACAGTTTTATTATGCAAATTGGTGCAGAAGAACTAATGCTTAAAAAACTGGTAGCAGATAATGGCTCTTTAAATGTTAAAAGTTATTTCTTTATATCAACAGGAAAAATAACTAGCTAAATTACTCCTCAGATGTGTTTCTTTAGATAAGCCTCTATTTAATGTTCTCTGGAAAACAGATTTATCTACAATACAAACAAAAAAACTGAGCAAAAAAACAACATCCTCTGTAACGCCTGATAAATGTGTGTTTAGCCATAAGAAATGAATTTGAATTGTATTATAATGTGCTTTTAGGGGGCATTATTAAGCATGGATGCTCCCAATTTGCTCACAAAGAACCAGTATTTAGTCACAAATGAGCGAACGTGAATGTTCTACATAGCATCTCAGCTCATACCCCCCTAATTAGTCTAACATTAGCAACCACAATCAAACATATGCTGTTCTCGAGTACGGGAAGTCGTAAACCTCAGTATTTACTTTGTGCGCCCCTGTTTGCACCATTAAAACAGCTAATAGGTAATAATGCCTTTTCCCCCCAATTGATAGCAAGTGCATTAAGTTCTTTGAGACTGTGTGTGGGTAGTGATTTGTATGAATGCAAACTTTGAGAAAGTGAACTAATGGCACTATTAGGGTTAATTTTAAGGCCAACTGTGTTCTCTTTAGATGTAGAAGTAGCCGGCATATTTATGTTAAATGGGCTGTGCCGCTAAGATTGTAAATAAACGGCGGTGGAGGCACTATAATGATGAAGTTAATGACTTACCTCTGCATGATTTGATGTTTTGGCTATGCTCAGCATATCTATCACGTCCGAGACACAAGCCCACCTCCCAGCCTCGTCCAATCTTACACCCTGACACCTACTGAAATCTCATCCAGCATCACCGGCTAATAGCTCAAGAGCGACTTACCCCCTCAGCTGTTTTATGACTGGCATTTTTTATGAGACCACAGCGGACCTTCCAGCCCTGAGAGGTCAGACGGCTCGACAGCAGCGGTCACAATGAACGGCTCATTTCCTACCCGCGGAGTGATGCAGAGGATACAGTCCCTCTAGCCTTTCCTCGGGGCTGTCAGTGACAAGACACACAGACAGAGCAAATCCTAAGGAGTGTGTCAAACAACTGTCTGGTAGCTCTGCTTCATGTACTGAACACCACGTGGGCCATTGTGAGCCGCCTGAGTGCGACGGATCTGGACAGGGGACGCTCAAAGGGATCTGTTCCCCGCGTAACTGGAAAGGGTAGCCAGTATTTAGCCACCCCCAGAAGATGTGGTTGATTTCATTTTATATGGAGTGAAACAATGAGTCAAGACGGGCTACTGCTGAGCTCTCAATGTAAAAGACAGCCATTCCATCTGGAGGTGACTGAGTGGGATTTGTATTAGGCAACGCTGGATATCCTCCCTGTCGCCTTTTATACGCTCAGGAGGAGAAAGGGGCGAAGGAGGTGGCTCTGAAAACCAAAAGGAATTCTGGCTTTTTCCTTGTGCATTTTATGAGAAGTCGGAGCAAACGTCATTGGACGGCCCACTCTCAGATCAGGCCCCGCGGCTATAGGATACCTCTGGTTTCCATCATGGGGAAAGATGCGTGCGTGAATGTGCAGGAGCGTGTGTAAAAGAACGATTATACACACGTGCCAACAAGTCCTCGCACACACACGCGCACACACACACACACATATTCAGACCTGCTTATGTGTATGAGCCTCAAAAACAAGAATGAGTGAAAACACACCGGCTTCCCCAACATATCAGTTTTATATCAAACAAACAATCCTTTCTCTCTGTGTTTCTCCCTCACACACTC
>JAOXYL010000050.1:7637145-7655819 GCA_028564955.1 Terapon puta | reverse complement strand
TCTCAGGTGCGTTTGATATATGTACGACAATACGCAGCAAAAATGACGCATGCAGTGTATGTATACTTGTTTTTTTTTGTTATAAATAAATATTCTAAGGCGTTAGCGCACTAAAATAAACATCTCTTTTACTTTGATGTTAAAAGATTGGATAATAAGAACTGTGCTTGCGGAGTGGTTTGAACTGTGTTGTGCTTGGGTCAGGGGCTCTGCCTGTGAATCTGTTGGCACGCGTGTGTGTGTGAGAGTCCACAGCTGTGACAGCCTGCGACCTTGCCAAATCGGGCCTCATGCTGATAACACACTGACAAGATACTGGCAGACGGTGCTGGTGGACTGTCACAACAGCTCGCTCCGTCAACAGGTGAAGACCCGTGTCTGTAAAAAGCTGCAGAGGAGCAAGGTGAAATGTATTCTGTGCCTCGGCCACTCCAAAAAGACTCAGCAGATGCATAATTTGTAGTGAATGTAACAGGAGATGTGAAGTCAGGTTTATTTGTGGGGCCTTTAATTACATGAAAATAATAACTGTGAAACAATGCAAAAAAAATGAAATGATCCCATTTGGGATTAAAATAAAAGGAAGTAAAGAATTTTAGTGAGGCGATCCTCATCTAGGTGACTCACAATACTAATCTTTGTCTCATTACATTGAATTTATCAGGTATTTGGCAGTAGCTGATGTTGCAGGGATCTGACTTTGTCTTCGCCCTTGCTCCATGAACTCTTTTAAAACCTGCTTCTCTGATGCCTTCTATCTTCCCCCCACCCCTTTTATCAGTAGGATCTCAGAACACAGAGTTTAGATGGTTCATTGGCTGCCCATTCCCTATCCCCTGCCGAACGCAATCAGCAGACACCGCTGGTAATAATTTTCACTCGTACACTTTTTCCTCCTCTATGTTCTCTCTTTGCCTTACTCCCTCTTTTTCTTTTTCACATCCCCTACCGCCCTTTTCCTCTGATTATATTCTACCCACCTACGTACCTACTCCATCGGACAAAGGTGGCCGAATGAATGGCCATTCGCCCTGGCATGATAAATCACATGCTCAAAATTAACTTTCATTCAGAAAACAGATTGTAAAAGGGGAGAGAGAGGAAGTAGGAAAAGGTAGGGGGGGGGGGGGGGGGGAAGGGGGGGGGGGGGGGGGGGGGGGGGGGGCGAAGGAGGGGGCAGAGAACGATCCCCCCCGCAACATAAACAGATAAGATTGACCTCTCCAAAAACTGTTTTCTGTTTCCTACACCTGCATTTAGTGTTTTTATATTTCATTTCAAAGTGGGCAGTGGACATTGATCGCATCATCAAAAAAAAAAAAAAAAAAAGTGCCATCTTGTATTCAGGCATCTGTTTGTCTCACTCATATGATCCAACTGATCACAGCCATTAAAACAATAACAATAAAATAAAAATAATGACAAATGGTAAAATAAAGGTGGCTGCCTCCTGGACTGCCATTTGCCCCAGCCGTGAGATAAATCGCGCACTCAAATTTAGCATCAACACAGGGGGCAAAAAAGACAAAAGCAACCAAGGGCCCAATGGCATCAAAGCGATTAGTGGCTGCCCAGGTAACCCCCCCCCCCGAATCCGCCCCACCCTCATCCTCTCTCCTCTTATCAGGCTAATTGAAGACAAGCTCTTTGAGACGGACACACAATGGGGCCAACGGTAGAGTGGCATTTGAGACTCAACGGGTGGACCGGAGAAAAGGAGATGCCGGGGTATTCTATAAGCACCCCCACCCACCTCCTCGCCTAAATCCCTTTCTCTGTCTTTCTTTTATCCCATGGCGTCTCATTCAGCGCCCTACTTGACATAGCTCGACCTCTGAACCTAGAGTTTATGAACTGAAGCAGCAGCTATTTATTTGGCGTGGAACTAATGTGCGGCCGTACCATTGTAGCGGAGACTCGGAGCAATGTTAGCATTGTGTTTGAGTCGCTGTGTGCTTGGATAAGCTGGTGGTCAGCAGACTTGGGTGCTAATACCATTTCAAGACCGCTGACAACTTCGGCTGACTGAATTGTTATCTGTCAGAAAACCAATAAAGATATAGCAAAAAGGACAAACCTAAAGTTTTTTTGTTTTTTTTTTCGGGTTAATCTTCCTCCAGCGTGATATACTACTTTTACTTTATATCTAGTCAAGTCAAATCAATTTTATTTATATGGCCCAACGTCACAAATCAAATTTGCCTTGTGGTGCTTTACAATCTACGCAGCATAAAACACACTCCGTCCTTAAACCCTTGTGGATGAGGAAGAACTCCCGCAAAAACCTTGCAATTCAAATGCACGTCTTGGCTTTCTGTTTTAAGGTCATTGTAAGCATATTATAGTGCACAGAAAAAAAAAGCACACAAATAGTCACCTGCTTTTTTGAAAAGTGGGAGGCATTACATCAATCTGCCACTTGGACAGAAATGCAAGCCTCCACCCACTGAGCAAACAGCGGTAATCTTCATAAAACGATCAGTCTTCATCATTCATAGTTCAAAGGTGAGATTGTTGTATTGTTCTCTGCAACTATTTATCAAATCTCCCTGTGCTGTTTTGAGCCCACAGTGAAGCGGATGGCTTCAGAACTATACCGAGGACAGCGGATAATTAGAATTCATCATTTAATGATACGTTTTTGACGCCGTCTTAACTCCTTAATGGATAAAGGTATATCCTGGAGAACCTAGGTCTTATGATGTGACGCCTAGTAATCTTGCCGGTGAGGTATCAGGATGTCCGAAGTGCAGGATAAGTGCTGCTGCAGCCGTTCTCTCGAAACAGTCGGCCGACAGAATAACGCATGCGGAGATCCTTAGACGAAAATCCTGCTTGTTTATCAATAAGACGTTTGCCTCGAAACGCCAAAGTCACAAGTTAACAAGCCGCGGCCTGCCTGTGTGATACCTGCTGGGGTTTACGTGTAGGTGTGCGTAAAAGGGAACAGGTTAGGTTTTGAAGTGGCTGCGTTGTAGCAGTCTCTTTGGAGGACACGCAGCTCCAAGCAAACACAGAGCTCTGCTTAAACAAACAGGGGAGGACAGGAGAGCAAGACTAATGATGGGATCCACGCAGCTTACACATACACACACACGCATAGACACATACACACACGCGCGTGCGCACAGGTACACGAATGCACTCACAAACTCGCTAGTGCAAAGACGAGAGGAATTTGTCCCCGGAAGAGGAGTGGTGGAGATAGACCGTTGATCTGTACAGGGATGAAAAGAAAGAAAAGTCCCTGTCTTTATTTTTCACTGACATGTCCCACCTCTCTGTATTCACTCCGGGATACTTCGCCAAACAGGGGGGGGGCTGTATCGTCCAAAATTCAGTCACTACTGTGATCGCCGACTATTTTCTATTTTTGTGTGATAAGATTTCAAATCTTTCAAATCAGTGCTGTGTTTCTGATGCTATGTGCTCAGTGTGCCCTGCTTTTGTGTCCGAGCGCGCACGCTTCCGCACACGCACGAGTCCACGCCTGCCTGAGCGCCCTGACGGCATTGTGCAGCAGAGTCCTTGACAGAAGTGAATTAATCAGACCCCTCTGGCCCATTTGTCTCTATTTGGAGGGCTAATTGGAAAAGAAGCAGGTGTTAATAGAGAGAGGAGAGAGCCACAGTGCGAGTGTGTGTGCGCGAGTGTGCGTTTCTTGTGTGTCTGTGCGAGCGCTCGCGTGTAATGGAAGTCTCAGAGCTAAGTTAACCAGACTTAATTAGGCTTGTTCAGGCTCCAGCCAACCTTATATCTTTCTCAGAGGTGAGGGCGACGCAGCGAGTGAGCGAGCGAGAGATGGAGCGGCGTGGGGGAGGAACTTAAGACTGCACTCGGGTTTCTTGTATGTTGGATGGCTGCATTCATGGAAAAAAAAAACAAAACAAAACAAAAGATTTAAACTAAACAATGAACATGTCCGTGCAAATGTCCATGCAGATACTGCAGCAAACCCACACAACCGCACAAAACTTGAATTTGTGACACTGTCTGCTGTTTAGAATGGGCACAGTGTTATACACAAGGTTGCATGGAGGACGGGAAACGCCGCTCTCCTCTCTGCAGATATTTTCCCCCCACCGCTGGTGTCTGGGATTGTTTGTTTGAGATGCTCAATTGCGAGTGTGTGGCAAGCCTGTGTCCTGTCCTGCGGGTTGCTGGCGATAAAGTTTGAACCTGTTTGGAAGCTCAATCAAAGGCCCCACTAGCTCGTTAGCTCCCTGCATATTTAGCCGTCTAAGTGATGTCAGCAAGTTTTAATGGACGGCAGCTTTTCTCAATTACGCAGGAGGGAGGCAAGCAAACTGTATCCAGTGCTATATGTGTATATGTGTGTGTGTGAGAGCGTGTGTGTGTTTGATGTGGTGTTTACTCAGTTGAAAGCTGTCTCCTGTGTGGTCTCGCCACAAAGTTATCCCCCTCCAGATCACACACACACTCACCTGAGGCGGTGTATGCATGTCTGTTTGCGTGCGTGCGTGCGTGCGTGCGTGCGCGCTCGTCTTCACGGAGACGAGTAGGTGTAGATTCAACACGTGACGCATCTTAATTAATTTTTGGGGGACACTGCCCTTCCCACCGATGTCCGGTACGCTCGTGGACGTAGACACATAAAGCCAAACACACACACACACACACACACACACAGATTCAAGACATAAACATACAACAAAATCTTCCATAATATTTAGATATTTCCGTATGCACACAACTCCAGACATGAGAGCACCCATGTATATACACACGAAGACACATTGTTCCTGCTTCTTTCCGTCTGGGGTTATATCTGTTTTTGTTTCAGTCTCACACAAACTTAAAGGTTCGGGTATACAGCAGCTGAAGAGCTTTGCCAGTCAGACAACCAATAACCAATAATCAATTCATCCATCCATTGGGACGATGCATTTATATTAAGTAGACGCTGGCATTCGGTACTTTCTCGGATTGTTGTCTTCTACACTTACTTTATTTTATTTTAGTTTATTTTATGTAATGACATGAGAGTGTTTTAGATTTAAAAGAAGTTGATATTCCTCAAAGTGAGGTATCAAGAAAAGATTATATTTATTCATATCAGGGCTGGCTTAATACATTTTTTAAAAAATAAGTATTTGAGTATGTTGATCATTCCTTTACCTTTGTTTATTCTCAATTGTCTTTGGCAAATTTCATTCATTTATATTCAGGAGAATATTAATATTATTTTAGATATTTTATGCATTGTTATTATCTTTAAGTCTTTCAAACATTCCCACACATCTCTTATTATCTCTGGTTCCTCTTGAGTCTCTCTCCCTCTGTGTTCATTCCTCCTTTCTCCAGCAGGCAGAGTTGCTTGCCTTTTTCACTTTTCATTAACACAACCAAATAGAATAAGACGAAGACAGGCAGTTCTTCATTGACTGGAGTCGAGAAAGCTGTAAAGGAGGAGGACTTTGTTTATTTTTGTTTGGTATTTCATATTTATTTACTTTGTCAAAAATATTCAACTTGTATGTGTGTGTATGTGTGCGTTTGTGTGTGTGTGTGTGTGTGTGTGTGTGTGTATTACAGGAGGGTGTGTTAATGTGGCAAAATATGCATCTATGTGAACATTCTGCCCTCCTGAACCTGGGATGCCCCCTGTGACACACACACACACACACACACAAACACACACACACACAGACACACACACACACACATCAGTCAGAGGTGGGATGGCTGCAGGCGAGGAGGCGAGGAGGCAGGTCGGCAGCGATTAGAGGGGCTGTGTGTGTAATGGTTGCCATGTGCGGACCCATCTCATCCACCATTACACACACACACATGGCGCCCACCTCCCGAATCCCTCCAAGATACCGTACACTTTTAAAAACATTAGCCACTAATGCTTTAATGCCCTCGTGTCAACGTGGGGTTTGACTGGAGCTAAAATGGCAGACACAGAGGAATGCTGGCTCGTGTTTGCTTAGTGTATGAGGAAGGGCTCCGGCTTACTTCTGATTCGAACATGATGGAGCTGTAGGGCCAGCTGCATATTCCTCAAAACACGTCATGGATGCGTTAAACACAACAACACACTCAACCTGTTCGTCTTTACGCGAGCATTTGTTACGTCCTTTTCAATACATTTACATTGCACGTACTGAGGCAGCATTTTCTTTGATTTAGACCATTAATCACAGGCTTCCATGCAAAATGCCGACCAGTGTGGATATTTACATGAGAATGGCGGGGCCATGCTGCCGAGCCAGTAATGACTAACGAACGCTGGGCATGGCTAGTGGCCTGTCTCTGGAGCGTGCCAGGTGTTTGTTCCCGGCCAGGTTGCATGAAAAGCAGCGTCTGACCTTGGGACGGGTGGGTGAAACCCGAGTTGCCTCCACCACGTCCAAATGCCGGGCACCTGAAAAAGTCCGAGGCTCCTCCCCCTCTCCCCCCGCTGCCTCCTGTTTGTTGGCTCTTTCTCCCCTCTGTACCTGTCGTTCCACCCTCCACGATGTGGGAAAGTGGGAAAGTACCAGCCCCCCCCCCCTCCCATGGATCCTCCCTCTTCTCCTCCCACCTCCGCTGCACGCACGTACAGAACCTTTGGCCATTGGACGCTGAACAGCTTCCTTGTCTGTGGGCTCGGCGAATGTAAACACAACCAGAGAGGGCGCAAAAACAAAAGTGTTATTGCGAGGGATTCATTGTGTCAACATCGTAGCCGGTGAGCTCCATAAGGAAAAAAGAGGGCACAGTCTAGACTATTGACTGACAAAGGGAGCGGCATACAAGGGAGTTATTTAATGTACAGTTCACCTTTACGTGCACCTGGTCAACTAATCAGTAAAGGCAACATTTTGGTCACGGAAGGCTGCTGACATTCCCCCCTTATGTTTCCTCCACTGATGTCGTTGTGCAGATGTATCACACTCACAAGACAGGTATGAAAAAACACATTGTTCCCCCGGGAGGGCAGGAAATTGATGTACGGACGGGTCTTAATGTTAGCCAGCGTGAATATTGGCATTGAGCAGTTCAAGGCAGAGCCTGTTGGGGTTCGCAAACTTCGGCCGGTGCGTTTGCTAAACGTCGTCGGCCTGTTTGGCAGAAAGCGGCATTCCTTGAAGCATGAATGATTTTCTTGAGCCCGTTCCTGGAAGGCAGGGCGGCAGGACCCCGCCCGACCCGCGGCGCACACCCAGACACACGCCAGAATGAGTAAAGCGCGGGCAAGAACCACCAGGAATAAAGTGTCGTTATCAGCACCACATGTTGCAGCTCTCATGGCAGCTAACCTGTGAAAAGTAATTGTTTCTTGGATCTTGATTAGCAATTTGTGGAAATGGGTGATAATGAGACTGCTGGTAACTTGGCACTTGAGTGCAATTAGTAAAATCAGATGGAGGTTAGTAGAGACATTACAAGGTGCTGTGGTCACTTTGTCAATAGGCCGATTTCTCCTATACCTCCTGTAGCTGAATACACTGGTGTGTTTACATTTGAAATCAATTAGCCAGCACACCTAAAGTAAAAGATTATTGCTCGTGTGTAGGTGGGTGAACTTGTTTATGCATATCTGGAGGTGAAGAGAGGAATGGAGACACGAGAGAATGGATGAGAAAGGAGAGCTGGCGATTCATCAGGCGTGATCATATTTACCTCAAATCGAGTATTCACTTAAAGGTTGTCGTTCAAGCCGTCAAATGATTTTAGATTTTTTTACTTTAATGGGCTGCTGCCCTCTGCGAGAGACCCCTTCAGATTTCCCGCAACTCTCCTGCTGCATTTGTTGAATTAACTTATCACCTCTCCCCTGATCTCTCCTCAGTTGCCTTTAATCTATCACAGCGAACCCTTCGCCTTTAAACATTGACCAAGTAGGGATCAGCTTGATCAATACAGAAAGAGCTCCCCTCTTTCTCTCCTCCTTTCTTTGTTTGGCCCTGTTTCTCTCTCAGGCTCTCCACTTCACACTTGACTTGTCCCCTGGGTGTAGCAGATTAATAATGCCAGTTCTTTCACCATTCAGTGGAATGCATAAGGAGAATTGTATAGAGGCCCTTAATGAACTGGGTGGCCAGTGTTGGCCTCAACACCAATTAACACAGCTTTTAATTATGTCTCTAATCAGAGCAGCTGACGGTGAGAGCCCCAGCAACCCTGAATACAAGTGCCCCGCTGAGACATGCAGATGCACACGAGCACATGCACACACTTCTGGCTGCTGAAGTACAAAAAAAAAAAAAAAAAAGCTTTACGAGACACGTTCATTTCAAGAATCGCTCATTCCTTCCCCAGCTTCCCTCCTCATTTATCTGTGACTCTCCGTCTTCAGTTGTTGACCTTAGACCCGTCTGACCCAGCTAAAGAGGGTTGAAAACATTTCTGGCCCCAAAATAGCCCAAACACTTTTTATTTAGAATCTCTAAGGCAGCGAGTCAAGGGTACACGCTGCCCCCATCCAAAAAACATGAAGCAACAGGAAGAGAATGTCTACTGGGGGAGTCTGCCAACTTCCCAAGCCGAGGGAAAATTTGGTATTTTTATTATGAAGAAAGAACACTGACTGTTTGACTTAAGAGCTCAGAGAAAGGTTTATTTCTGTTACAGGGGAAAGACAAAGGAGACATGCGACAGGTAGAGGTAATAAAGAGGGCAGTTATTAGTTTGATTCCCTGAACATAAAGTGCTGTTTTTATCTCAGAGCTTACTCCCCCTGATTTCAGTTTCGGCGTTTCAGCAGCTGTCTAAAGACGGGGACGGCTGCCAGCTACGGTGCTTGATTCTAGTACCCGGGATGGAAGTTAAGCTCTTGAGAGTGTAAAGTGCTGTTCTGGAATCAGTTTGACGTCTTTTGGATCAGACGCCCGGCGCGGCCCGCAAAGGACGCCGGATGAGCAACCCCCGAGCTTCTTGGGAACGTTACAGGAGAATATGTCATTTTTCTGGCAAAGACAAGACAACAAGTAGTGATGGCGGCCTCGTCCCCATATGCATTTGATTTGATACAATCGTGCGCGTACCGTAAAGCACTCTGCATGTTTGCGTGGTGAAGTACAACAAGTTAAAACACAAACGCTCCAAGGCAGAGGAGGTGAAACTTATCAAACTTCCTGTCCAGAATGTTTACTGCGAGTTTACAGAGGGTCTGTATATTCCTGTTCAGGTGTCTCCACTACTGATAGCATCTCATGCGCTGGAGGACATGATGTTCTGAGTGTCAGGATAACCGAGGTCACGTGGCTCCCTTATTTTGCGACTCTTTAATGTAAGTGTTAAAATACGTATTGGCACGTACCTGTGGCTTCGTGCACGTGTTTGCGTGTGCATCGGTAAGTTGTTTTGTAAAATGATGCCATATAAGGTCTCATATCCCAAAGCGGCAGTATAAGTCGAGTCAGGGGAGAAAGAGAGGGAGAGAGAGAGAGAGAGAGAGAGAGAAGCAGAGCCGAACTTGTCTCGTTCTCATCTGGCTGCGATCTCAATGCATCGCAGCCAATTTGCTCTTTTCCTCCTGCGACGCCTTTATTCTCCGTCCTCCATCTCATTCTTTTGCCTGTCTCTTTTTGCATATTCACCAGGAATTGTCAGCAAAGCTCACCTACTGTTTCTAATCAGCAGCCTTTGTAGAGCGCCGTGCCTCAAAACCAGAACGTGGATCGTACTGGCGGCACACACGCACACACACACACATGCACATACACACGAGGGGGGAAAAAAATACACTTTTGGAACATTTATAAGAATACCTTTTTCCCTATCCTTGCCTTTTCTATCTCAGTTCGTCTCAACACTGGAAGAGATAGACGTAGATACGCGCGCAGGCAATCTTGTGCACATACAGACAGCGAGATAGCCCAGCAGACAGAATGGCATTAAGAATGACAAATAGAGAAAGATAGATTGTAAGGTAGACAGACAGAGAGAGGCAGAGCCCAGAAAATGACCCTCTTTAGAGCCTGTTAGAAATCACAGCCGTCAGCACACTTAGAGCTGGCATGGCGAACTGTCGGAAAACAGCCCGTCCGTCTCGCAGTTCTCAAAAGCGGCCCTTCTTCTTCTCTTTCTCTTTCCCTCTCCCTCTTCCTTTCTGTGTCTCTTTGTCACTCTCCAACTTGGTTGTACTTCCTGTAACCCTGGTAGCCTTTATGCCTTTCACTGAGAGAATTGGTTTGTAGTTGCGCTGCAGCTCCCAGCGTATTGTCGGGCTTTAGTGTCTAGTGTCTAAGGTCCCTTTCATGCTGTAGGCAGGGAAAGAGACTAAACTGGATTCAGTGCGACTGGCTTTCTCCTCTTCACGTTAAGTTAAAATTCTGATTAACAGTGTGTATTATTTCCAAAGGTACAACCCTGTGAAAAGAAGCAGTTGCATTAGTAAAGATACGTATTTATCAAGCATTTTAAAGAGAAAATAGGTTTAATATTAAGCACACTGAGTTACATTTTAGTAAACATTAGGTGTGAAAAAGTGAAGCTTTTTAAGCAAATAGCCTTCAAATATAAAAGTAAATGAGAAAGCAACAGGTAAGAAAACAGATATCTGGAATTGTTTTTCTCCTGAAACCGCTTCATATTTGTCGAGTCGCTGTACAAATTGAGTTGGTTGATTTCAAAGCGGCCCTGATCTTTTCATCACCTGCTGTGTTTCATTATATCAGCTTGTAAGTCTACAGGGCCCTGATGCTGACACAATGCACACACACGCACACACACACACACACACGCACCTAACCTAATTAAAGTGGCCTGGTTAAGCACCATGCGTCAGGGCCTAGCAGGGGTAGGTGTTAGGCATGTGGAGAAGGTGGGGGTGGAGGGAGGGGGGAGTTGCAGAGTGGGGGCGCACAAATCTCAACTTAAACGCAAAGAGATTAGACAACTTTTGCAAGATATTAGCTGTTCAAAAATGAGAAAAATGTCCCTAAGCCTCTTGTACAAGCGCTGGACCTGGTCAGACAAGGCCTGCTTTTGTTTCACAGACAGAGGCACAGAGCAGTGTGTGATTAGTGTGTGTGTGTGTGTGTGTGTGTGATCGCGGAGAGTCATCAGCCCTGTGGTGTGCAGGATGAGGGGACAAGACCGATCCAGGTCAGTGTGTGTGTGTACGTGTGTGTTGGTTGGGTATTGGAAGTCAGATTGTGGTCATTCCCACCTTTCACCCATGTGCCATGAAACAAAGTGACAGAGACAGGGAGATGATAAGAATAATTTTATGAACCTTACACGATGCCTCTGTGAATAATCTTTTCAAACACATGGCCGTAATAGAAGCGAATGCAATTTAAGTGTATACATGACCTGATCAGCATTTATTATCCACAAGAAACCTGAATCATTTCCTGTGTTAAAGTATACTTTGGCTGAATCTTGCAGTCATATGCTGTTTCAGTTATAAGGCCCAGATGGAAGCTGCACAGGATTGAATTCATGCCAAAAAAAAAAAGATGTACAAATTTTCTAAACAGGTGTATATTAAGTGACTTAAACAAATGTTGGTTATTATGGGTTGCTTAAAGCGCTGGGCAACCCCCAAAAAAGCATCTAAATATCAAACCACATTTTTATAAAACCCAATGGCTTGTGAATTCGTGCCTTATTAGAGCATAAGAGACAAACAGGGTGGCCACCCACAAGGCTAACTCAAATTATCTCCACTGGAGGTGAAAGGTATGCGGCCGAGGTTCAGCACTGAAACATGAAAACATCACCCTGTTATCTGAATAATTGAACTTAAAACACTGAGATACCAAGTTGTTATTTGACTTGAAAAGTGATTGTTGCTTTTATTGTCAAATTTAAAGTTGACTCGTTTTTGTTCCATGTCTGCCTACGTGCGTGTGCAGACACATTCTGCTGCCATATTGGATGTATTTTGGACACGCAGCAGGTGTATTTGTCCCCAGCGGTGGTGTGTTGTGTTTTTTTTTTTTTTTTGTTGAGCTACAGAGACAAAGAGAGATAGGGAGGGACAGAAGAGGGGTATTTAATGAAGCCCTCTCTGCGTGATAAGGAGAACCAGCAGAGTCCCTGGTGTGTGACATGACCTGGCCCCTGTCATCACAGGGCTCCTGTTGTGGCTGAGAAATATCCACCTCCACCCTCCCTCGCCCCCCACCTCCTCTCTCTCTCGATGAGGGAGAGAGAGAGAGAGAGAGAGAGGAGGGGAGACAGTCAGACAGACAGAAAGAGAGAGTCCAGACAGAGGCCATGTGAGTGTGTGTCATATGGAACAGATTTAGTGCTAATGACCCTCCCTCCTCCCCCCCGATCTGTGCCCACCCTCTGCCACCCATTCCACCAGCCCCCCTCCCCACATCCCTCCGTCCCGGCCAGTATCATCCCTTCATAAGGAATGCCGGTCTGTTCCAGCTCCAGTGTCCCATGTCACATCCTGCCCCGCCGCCACAGCTTGTCCCTCAAAGTTGAGACTTAGATTCAAGCTAGACTTAACTCTTAAAATGAGAACCTGTGACTTGAACTTAAGTGTTGTCAGGCTTAAAGTCTTAAAAGCCAAAACTAATAAGTCTCATATTGGGATCTGGTTAGATCACAATATAATATTAACATTAATATCAGTAGTGCCAGTCAGGCCCAGCAGGCGACACGCTAAATAAATCAATTAGTCAGTTAACTGTTTCAGTCACTTACGGAGCAAAATTGTCAAATGTTTTTTGAGCTGTAGGTCAAACAAAATGATCTCTTTGGAGATGACACTTTTGGCTCAGTGAGATTTTAATGCCCAGTTTTCAAGTCTTGTCTCGAGTGACTCAAGACTTCACTTGGATTTCTCTTGAATGACTCGAGATTTGAATTGAAAGTAACTCTGACCAACTTCAGCTTTGACCGGGTCTCCTGCCACCTGAGTTTTAAGTGGCAGAGGAAGGAGTGGTTTGGGCAAAGTAGGAATATACAGGAGGCGGTGTTGAAAAGGCTTGTCGTCTGAAGGTGGATTTCACCTCTTAGTTCCGTTTTCGCTTGAGCTCACCGCAGCTGTCACATGTATTTGCATGAAGTAATAACAGATTCTTTTCGTGGCAAGTCAACAATTTGATGTTTTTCAGCACCTTCCAAACGCGTGGCAGCGGCTGGAGTGTCCACCACTTCAGGACTTGACCTCGACATCGACCTTCACCCAGCCCGTTGGCCCCCTCGCACTTCCCCTATCTCTGTCACATTGACACTGGCATTCTTTCACGTTAGCGCATCGCAGCGCCACAGATAGGCCTTCCAGACCCCCCCTGTGCTCTCCTAGTATCTCTGTCACACACACACATTCGCACACACAGAGTTAATTGGTAACTAGAGTTTATGGGTAGCCAGGAACTTATAGTTCGACTACGCTGTAGCGAGAAGACGCATGAGATAATATGTCGGCTTTTGGTGAGTTATGACCGCACGTGTGTGATTGTTTGAGGTGCATGTCTGCAGACGGGCGCTGTCTTAGATTAGGGTATCGCATATGCCATTTGAATGCGAGGTGGTGTCGCGGTGCTGTCGTTCTCGCCTCATGCCGGCGTTTGCTGTGCGGGACGACCATGTTACGTTAAATGCGGACAACTTGGGATAACACTAAATATTCGTTTCTGTTCCAGTGTGTGTGTGTGTGTGTAAACATACAAAGTTCTTTTAATTCACCCACAACTCACCGGCAGTTGCGTTCTTTCACGAAACATTAAGTGTAAATTGCCTTTTATTTTTAACAAACATGGATCTTTTATTTTGTCCCTCTGAACCACATTTACATTTATTGCACAAGGATTCAACAAGGTTTTTTTTTTTTTTTTTTGAGGGGCAGTTCTTCCCCCACCCTCCCACCCCTTTGACTCTTCAATCAATATCAATAAAGTGGTCTAGTTATCTATTTTACCCTCCTTCAACAACTTGGAGATCAATACCCATCCGTCATGGTTTCACCCACTGAATGTTATCGCTTGTGCCGGAGATTAGCTCGCCGTAGCATCTTATCCTGACATTTTCTGTTATCCTGAGTTATGGAGGTTAGAAGGTGGAGAGGTCTGACACAGTGCTTTCCAGGCTTCACTTGCCTAGTGGTCTCATACAGAAAAAAAAATGTTTAGCCAGTTGCAGAACATTCATATAAATACTAGTTTTCATATTTTTATGTATTGGATAGATTTTCTCTCCAATGGATTTTAACTTTTAACTTGAACCTATTGTGATTTTAGGACAATAATTAAATTTTTTTGATACATTTCTGTTTGTACATGCAGTTGTAGTTTGTGAATACTGATCAATTTTGTCTTTTCATAATACTTTCCCCACACATATTTAAGGTTTTTATTTATTACAACCTGTGTTTTAGTCATGTGTTAACTCTGTTGCATGACATGACTTGGTGTAGGTGTTAGTATATACCATCAGCGCATTCTCTGTTGTCCATTTCTGTGTTGCATTATTGGTCTAGGTCCTGTGGGAATACTGCTCCATATATGTGTTAAGTTAAAAAAACACCCCTCTGAAAGACCCCTGAATTAAAAAAAAAAGAAGGAAAAGGGAGCTATATACCTTGTTAACCCTTTCTCTGTCACATTGGTGTGGAGGGTCATCCATATCCCAGACTGCCAAAGCTCTCAGCCAGGTCCATCCTTCATTCTGCTCTCATCCTTCAAGTCCTGACCGCTCTCCTCCATCTGTCTGTCAGGCCAGGACTTGACCTCCCACCTCTGGAGGCCCGCCCATCTTGTTACCCCTAACCCTCAGCTGATTGTGTCACTGACCAGCAACGGTTAATGTGTCTTTTTTCACTCTCAGAAAACACAGAGTTTAGGGAACAGGATATGTGTTAGAGCCAACTTTAAAATGAAAAAATCACTCAGTTCTTTCTAAATTATGGGAACAGAGCATGTACAAACGATGAATTGTCTGCAGTTGGTTAAATCGAGATGTGTGGAGAATAAGAGCAGGATGAGCTCAAATCATTTTAAACATGATGCATTCAGAGGTTGAACATCCATTAAAAGCAATGAGATAAAATTTTTTATCCCACTTTCTTCACAGCACCAGGACCTGTGACACAATATGGTCCCTCGATTGGCAGTAGTGTTCGTTGAGTATGTGAATTTTACCACAGTCAGCTACGGTCACATCTCAATTGTTTCGGTCAACAGACACAATTCCAGGGAATTATATTATTGTTGTTCTCTTGAGGAAAATGACACTTTTACACAGGAGCGTAAAAGTAAAACAGGGTAGATTTCAACGCCCCCGCCCCATCCTTCTCTTTCTCTCTGTGTCTCTGCCTCCCCCCTCCCCTCCGCGTCCTTGTACCTTGATTCCTGCTTAATGCCCAGACTGATGAGCCCAATTTGGACTGGTTCTGCAGCCGGCCCAGTTTGATTAATGGCTCTGGGTGAGGTAGCATCAGCGCTGCCACGTCCTTGTTTCATCACACACACATACGCGCGCACAAACCCTGACGCACACACCCACATAGCCACTCATTGCCACCAGACCAGCCTTGTAATTGATGACAGAGGGCTAACCATTTGCAAACCAAATGTGGAAATGGGAGACAGCGTAAACTCTGCTTCTAACACCTCTCCAACCTCGCCTCTTTCTGTCTTTCTTTTTTTCCCCCTCTCTCTCTCTCTCTCTCTTTCTTTCCGTCTGTCTCTACGCCTCCTCTCACTGTCTATACACCCGCTCTTTCATTAGGCATTTGTCACATTGATATGAAGGGCCAGGGCAGCATTGTGACATGCTCAGAAGGCAGTATAAATATTTGATTAGCCCTAATGGAAATCGTCACAGCACACTAATTGCGCCACACATTATCTGAGGTGCGGTATCAGGGGCGGACATCCCCTTTGATCCTGCCTCCGTCTCCCCCTCTCCTCTTCCTTCAGCCCATCTCAGGCCTCTCTTTCTCTTGTTTATGCAGTTTTATTTTGGGTCGTATGTCATTATCTGCACCTCCTCCGCCCCCCCTCCAGCCCTCCGCCTTCCTGTCTTTTCTTGTCAGGAGCCTCTGTAGTTGTTGTCATCTCTCTCCCAACGCACGCTGACGTCTCTGTTTACCGAGCCTCTCCTCCTCGCCGCATGTGCGCGCCGCCCTCCGCTGCCCTGCTCGCCGACGTTTCCCTCTGCCACGGAGCCGGGGGTTAAATAGCTGCGAGGGCCACATACGCACACAAATAGATGCACACAGGGGACCGGAGGACAATGCACTGCAGGGAAACCACATGCACGCTCACTTTGCTTGTTCCCTTTGTCGCAGCACATGATGCAGCAATATTTCAAGTGATGCACATATGGGGCCATAGAATCACTATAGTTATATATTACTGAAGGAAAAAGAATAAATCTTCAGCGCTGAGTGGAGTTCCGTATATTTGAGCGCATATCAAATCGAAGGGGATGGTGATTGGATGTGCGCTGATATTTTGGCCATTAAGTCGGCAGACATCTGGGTTAAATAAATCGGTTATAAAAGAAAATCCTCCCTGAGCTCTTTTCCAACTGTAAGGGGAAATGTGTCAGAAATGGCCACACACTCGCAACTCAGCCCTTACACCTCGAGAGTGTTTTTTTAAAAAAAAAATAAATTGACATCTACTATTTTTAATGTAATTTTTTAAGAACATTGTTTTCAGTCTGTTTTTATCGCTCCAGTCGCTACTCTGCTCTGTGAGAGTGTGCGCCTCCATTCTGACTGCCTTTGTTGTGCCTGCTTACTTTTGTGATGCTTTCATTTCAAGTCATATCCTCTTTGGGAGTTTTTTTTTATGATAAATGTGTGTCCTTTAAGCATCTGTGATCCTTTCAGTGTGCACACAATGGACTTTTAAAAAAAAAGAAAAAAGTTTTGTCCTTCCTTAACCTCCATCCTGTTTGTATTTACTTGTTGTTATTTACGTCGCGTCTCCTGCAAAGATCTGTGACATTGTTTGTTGTCGCTCCTCTTTTCTCTCGCTCTCTCCCTCTCACCCTCCCTCGGACGTTTCCATTTAGCCAAAGACAAAACAAGTTAATTAGATCGGAAGTGCGGGCCTATCAATGGGGAATCAGTATTCAAATCAAGGCCTTGTCTGGACACAAACAGCAGGAAGCCAAACAAGACCCCTGCGCTGCTGAATGGGAGGACGGGAGGGAGAGACAGAGAGAAACAGAGAGAGGGAGAGAGCCTGGAGTTTAGAGGGGGGCTTGCACTAGCCAACACACACAAACTGTTTAGGTGCTGGATCGATTATATTTCTGTCTCCTTTCATGTCCATGTGTATTTGAATGTGAAAGTTAAAAGGTCCTTAAGAAACGTGCAGGATTTTTCAGTTCAGCTTCGACGTGGTAATATCGAAACATTTAAATGCACTTGATCCTGCTGTTTCAAATAATTAGCCTGTAATAATGTAATGAATAACCTGGGTCATAATTTATAAGATTATGATTCTGTATGAAATCCATAAACAAACATAACTTTGGAAATAGACTGAATTTTTACAGCCATTTCCAACATGCTCATCACCTTTTACTTTTTCAGCAATGTAAAATTGAAGGCAAATCCATGCAAAGCAATGGTAGAGGAGGAGGAGGAGGAGGAGGAGGGGGGCGCTTGAAAGAAGCAACATCCTGCTTGTGACGGCAAGCAAAGGGGTTTGTTTAGGATGGGAGTATGACAGAGGACAGCAGCTGTTAACACCATCTACCTTTAAGTTTATAATAGAAACACAAACAGAATACTGGCATTTAGAAATGCTCACCTTTAGTGAAAAGTGTGTGCATCACCTAAAAAAATATTCCCTTTTACTGCATACAGTGTGTACAAATGAGTTTTTTGGTTATATGATGATGATTCTCCCTCTCCTTCTCTAAAGCTACAGTACTTTGGTACTTTAGAATATCAGCATTTGTGTAGTGTTTTTCTGCTGGTTTGACCATTAGAAATAAAATGTTGTCTGTATTCATTTCACTTTTTATGTTGCTCGTCATACAAGAGCAGATATGAGGGTCAAAGAAAAGGAAAAGGAGAAGATAGGAGAGGAGAAACAGGGAGAGGAGAGGAGGAGAGGGAAGTGGAGAGTAAAAGAGGGGGGGTGAGAGGGAAAGGTCCTATTATCTCGTGTGGAGGGCCACCTGAGCTAAAGACAGCCATTTGTTCCCAAATCGACCTGTCGACCCCCGCCTAATTACCAGCCAATTATTTCCAAATGGACCACATTCAACCCACACCCTGCACACTTAAAGAGGAGAGGCACAAAATTGCCCCCTTTCTCTCTCTCTCTGTCTCTCTGTCTGTTGAACACATTCGTTTCGTCCAAGTACACTGTCGTTCTGTCGTTCTTTTCCTCTAACCTTCTCTTGTTTCAGCATTTTTTTATCCAGTGAGAAATACTTTTGCACTTTTTGTTGCAGACTTAGCAGTCATCCAGATCCAACCAACCACCCACTCAACCACACGCACACACACACACATATACACACACACGACATACACTTAATATTTATTCCCAGTTCGTTCTGTGGTTCTTTGGTTAATTAAGTGGCCTAATTATGCTACGGTTTGACACTGAGCCTGTGTGTGTGTGTGTGTGCGTGTGTGCATGCATATACATATATATATATATATATCTTTCTCTATATACATCTATCTATATACATGTGTATCTATATACATATATATATATATATATATATATATATATATATATATATATATATATATATATATATACACACACACACAC
>JAOXYL010000050.1:7613588-7626102 GCA_028564955.1 Terapon puta | reverse complement strand
CTGTTGGATGGTATTGCATTGTCTCACCACTACCTTCCACAATAAGCCGTCAACACAGCGCCCTGCTCTGTTTTAATAAAAATGGATGTTTTTGGTGCTTAGAATATCTCACTCCCTCAATTTCAGGGTTTTCATCTCTATATTTGTGCTTTGTTTCACAGATGACAGTGAGCCAGTGGACAGCATGTATGACACAGAGGCTGACCTCCTGGGTTTAGCGGCGGGCAGCGGAGGTGGCGGCGACAGCCCAGAAGATGATGCGGAGGACGGCATCATCAACATGTCCCCCCTGCCCTCACCCACACCTTCCCATCCAAACAACAACCACCACCACCTGCTGCACCCCCACATCTATGCCACCCACCACCACCACCACCTTCACAACAACAGCAACAGCAGCAGCAATGACCAGGACTTCACCACGCCCAAGGAAGGATCGCCCTATGAGGCGCCTGTCTACATTCCAGACGACATTCCCATTCCCAGTGAACTGGAGCTGCGGGAGTCCTCTGTGCCCGGTGCCGGTCTCGGCGTTTGGGCCAAGACCCGCATTGGTGCTGGCGAGAGGTTTGGTCTGCACAGCACGCTGCATCACGGGGCCACGAGCAAAGACAGCTCCTTTGGATGGGAGGTAGGAACCAACCTGGCTTTTTTTTTTATCCCTTAATATCACTTTTGATCCCTCACATGTTTTTTGGCACAAACACAAATGTAAAATGTGAGTGATTGAAAAAGCGAAACAAGACTGGAGACGGTAAATGAATGAATGGGCTGCTCTTCATTCACATTCCCAGCCATCGCTCTTCACAGGCGATCTCATCATTGGCCAAGATGCCCTTTCCATTTGCATCCCCTGCATGATTGGACCTCATCTTTGATCCCGCGCATACACACCGGCACACACACGCGTACAAAACACACTCGTCCAGAATTCCAGCAGCACAGCAATGTCAGATGGAAAAATCTGGCTGATTAGTGGAGGTATCAGCTTTTCTGGGCATCGGTCCGAGCGAGCACACTCATTTGGTCACGCCACCCGATATGGAAATGGAAGAAGCGTGGCCCGGTGCGGTGGCGGCATATTGAACTATTAATTTTCATTTCAACATGACATTAGAGGATATTGAAGTTGCTTCAGTAAGCTCATTAGGAGAAAAAAAGAGAAACTCCTGATCTCTGTCTCCCTCGCTGTGTCTCCCTTTCTCTCATTCCCGTATGCCTAATCAGAGATGAAATATCCTGGCCTGCTTCTCATTTCACTGACTTCTTGACTCTTCATTTGTAGGAGGCCGGTCCTTTGCATAGTCTGATGTTACATTTGTATGTAATAAGGAATAGAAATGTTGGTGAGTTAATCACTGGAACACCATCTTGGAAAGGGAAAGATGTGCTCAAACTAGTTGCCACCAGCTGATGTGCGTAGTAACAAGTTTATCATTTTTAACATTAGGTGTGGATCGATGAGGGAGTTCACACAAATGGATGACATAAAATGATCCAGGTTACTCTAAGTGTAGGAACATTGTTGTTGTTCAGCTTATTCTTGGAATTTGTCCAGTTAATCAGATGATTAATGATACAAACTTTATGGTAATAAATAATAACTGCTTCTGTTAAGTTAAACTTTATTAGGCAGGCAGAGCAGGATTCATATCATTGGAACAGCAGAAATTATTTCATACAGTAAAATTAGTAATTTGTTCATTCTCATAAATCTGAAGTTTGAAGATATTGAAGAATATAAGTTTAAGATTAAAAGCATTTCCAAATGGTTTTAGTGGAATGTAACTGATTTTTTCACTGTTTCATTTGGCTCCTAAAAGTAATTCATGAATTCCTCATTGATGAGATCTTAAAGGAATTAAGGGTCCCCTTAAATATATTCAGTCTTGAGAACTCCTGGATGGTTTCCACCAAAGCCTTCATTTCTTTTTTCACCCTGTTTTCTTTTTAACAGTTGTAGGAGCACGCAGGCGATTAGAGCACACAGGCACACGCTATATGGCAGCGTGCCAGGCTGAACATTTTCCTTGTTAAAGTTCATATTATGGCTAGCCATTTGGGGCGCAAAGGGCACCTCTCCAAAAGCTACACTCTCCCCGTAGCTCTCGTGTTTTCTCTCAGTTTTCCTCCTCCTTCCTTTTTTCTCCCCAGACGCTCGACTAATGCATATTAATCAGCTAAGCTTCAACTCTCTGGCTTTTAGGAAAAAAAGGCCACCTTCAGCTCTAAAGAGATACATTCAAACATGTGCTCTCAAAAAATATCCTGACACACACACACACCTCTCTGAAAAGGGAGAGGCTCAGGTTATTGTGGCACTTTTAAGAGGTCTAGTTTTTTTTGTCTACTTTAAGATGGAGTTTGAGGTGAAGATGAAGTTTAACACGCAGTCATTTATTAAAGGTACAGTACACTCTCTACATATCTACATATATCAAGTCCAGAGTCATTTCCATTTTTTTGGTGACATTTTGGAGTTTTTGTTCATGAGTAATAAGTAAAAGGTAGCCTGAGGTGAATTTTCTTTCCTCTCAAGGGAAAACCTCTGGTCTTTGCATCCCAAACGCTCAAAAGGGAATGATTGATCCATCCTCTCTTCCTCCTCCTTCTCCTCCTACTTAGTGGTCATTGGAGGACTCACTCTGGCTTAGACTGTATTATTTTTTTAAGATATCCTGTCTGGTTTGGGGCTGGAAGCCTTCGGGGGCTCTTCTCTCCCAGACTCTTATCACAGATAGTCATAACAGTCAGCCTGTTGATAATCATCAACAGACTCCCCAAGGAGTCCAGTGCACCCCATTCGCCCCTCTTTCACCATCTACCCCTCTACTCATCTACTGCCTCTGGTCTTAGACAAATAGACAGACGAGGGAGCGACATAAGTACGGCTGAGTGAAGAAAGCTGTTAAAAGGAACGCGGGAGAAACAAGGATTAATGGAGACGGATCGACTAAGAAAAGAGGATGCAAAAAACGTATTTCTCACAGTGTCAGAAACACTGGAGGAATTTAATACTCTTCATGGAAATTCTGTTAATAAGTGTGTGTTACACCAGTCCCTTGCCAAAACAGGAGGATGTGTTATGAGAGGTAATAAGTGAAGTCATCTGTGATCTCTATGGTGTAAAAATGATCATATCTAACTACCATCGCTCAGCTCTCCTGACTGAAAGGCTAAATCAGATTATGTGCTGAATTTCCCCCTTTATAATAAATTGCAGTATACTACCTTGCTGATGTTGGGTAAAAACCGTTTCTCTCTAAATGCTCCTAAGAGCTAAACAGCCTTGTTTTCGTCTGGATGAGCACTTTATTTCAAGTTGAGTGAATTATCTTAAAATCAAAGGTTGTGGACTAGACTCTACATGTAGCCCTATAATCCTTAAAAACATGAAATCACCAAAATTGCAGTTACAAGGCTTTTGCTCATCAACAGTGATATATGCCATTTGCAGTGGTATACTTGAGTCCAAAACAGTTTAACTACATTGCCTGCATTTTTGTGGATTTTTTTTTTTTTTTTTAACTAAGGCTGGCAATAACTCATTATGTTGGCTTTTGCAAGCACCGCGGTCTACCAGCAAAGCCAAACAGCTCTAACAATCACACGACGGACATCGTAGCGCTCTGGCTATCTGAGTGGAGGTGTAGATTGGTGGAGAGAAACGGGGAGAGCGGCAGAAAAAGCGAGTGAATGAGCAGGAGTGAGAGAAAGAAGGCAGGGAGGAAGCCTACTATTGTCTGTCCTAGGGCGCTGGGGACTCGAAGAGGTGTTAACTCAGACTCATTTCAGCGAGACGGACAGCTCAATCTAAGAGCTGCTTCGCTGCAGGCCATTGCCATTCTCTTCTGTCTCAGACTCCCTCTCTGGGCCAGCACCGAGTCATCCATTTAAAAACCATTATGCTCCCCCTTTAGCACAACATGATAGACCGCCAGGGCCCCAGGTCTAGCGTATGTGTGTGTGTGTCTCTCTGGTTGTGTGTGTGTGCGTGGGGCTGCCAACCCCTCAGGATAGGAAGCCTGTGCAAGCAGAGTGAGGCAAGGCCCTCAGAGAGTCCAGCGTGGGGATCTACTGTCAGAATGACTGCTGCTATTATCTGGCCGGTAGATTGACCTGACTTGCCTATTGATAGAGTCATGTCACTATACAATGGCTGGAGGTATTGTGCTCTTCACTGACTGGCACTGAATGGACTCACTGATCTAACTCCCTCAGGTGCTCAGGTGGCAGGAGAGAGCGCGACACATTTGTGGACGTGTTTAGAGGAAGCGGTGCATGTTAATAGGTACGAACTGCAAAGTTGCCGCTACAACGACTTTGACTTTAATCCTCTGAGGAAAATCACAAGAAAATCAAATCTGTCAGGTATTTCTGTATTCAGAACATCTGCGAAGCAAACAAACTCTGTGGCCAAGCCCTCTCGAAGCAACGTTAATGGTGTTTGCTCTCACTTCTCCTCACCCTGTGACCAGTGGGCGTGTCTTCACACCTCTGAATCACGACTTTTGAAACTCCTCCAGCGCTTATTATCTTTGTCTTTTCTCGGCATGTTTTGTTTCTCCAGCTCGAGTGTTTGCTATCCCACAAAGTTCTTGCTTGAAGGTCGGTGAACATCAGGTGTTGCCGCACAGTCTCACCACCTCACTCAACTGTGAGTCGATGGAGTTACTTACTCATTAGTTTATGACGATTAACAGGCTGCTGAACTTGTAATTACCCATCTTGGTGTCCAGCCATTGTCAATTTCGAGAATATAAATGGTACACAACTTGATATCTTCAGGGTATCATATATTCTGAAGCATGATCGGGGGGATATAAGAAGGACAAAATCTGCATTTTTTTTGTACAGTGATGAAGCCCATCTGGACAAGGTCAACACAAATGCTTTCACACACAAAAACACATATCATAGAATTCATGTCAGCCCTGCAGCCATATTTATCTCTTTGTAGCATTGGACCTTGGGATGACTTTGTTGCCAGGCAAACTTCTTTTTCTCTGTCTCTCATTCTTTTTCTGTTTACTTTTTGTGAGGTGATTTTCCATATCAGCATCAGTCATCCCGTGATGTGTGGAAAGAGGCGAATACTATGCTAGCTCTTCTATTTGCCCTCTTATTGACTTAACGATAGGCTAAGACATCTGGCGGGCACTCTCATGTCGCCAAGGTCCTACGTGACAGATACCCATCCAGCCATGGCATCATGCATCTCCCTCACCCTCTGTCATGCACTTAATCTCCAGCTTGACAGCCCGCTTTTCTCGCTGACGCTGTGTTCCTTTTGTTCACGAACTAATCGCAGAGCTAACGTCCCTGTCTCCAAACTTTAGAGCGAAGAAGTCCTGGCGCACCCTGACACTTATCTGTTCTGACCCACCTCTCGCCTCCTAAAGTGTTTGCTCGCCTTTTGTGTTTCGCCTGAGAAGGGCGGATGGCCAAGTTCTTATGCTGCAAGATATCCCTATAGGGCATTCAAGGTGCAGCTCGGAACTTGTCTGATCTGTTTGCCTTCCACAGAAAGGTGTTTCCTTATCTTGGTGTTTGGCCCTTCAGGTGACTGGTACCAAACTGATAGGACAGAAACTGCCTGGGACTGCCAGAAGATAGAAGTCACACCATATGAATGGATAGTATGAGACAGAGAGATAGAGAAGGATTGAGATAACAAAAGAGAGGGTAATTTCCTGCTCGATTTGACTAATGTGCTTTCCAGTGTTCTCACGGTGACAGTTCACGAGACATGTTCAACCTCTTCAAATTATGAGTGTTGGTTAAGGTCAGAGACGGTGAGCTTCCAACCACCATAACACCAGAATCCATTTTGTCCATCATCCATTTATAGGCACTCAGTCCTAACATTACTTAGAGTTAACTTGACCCCCTGCTGTGGAGGCTATTGTATAGCACGATTGGAGATCTTCAAGTAAATGGGGTCATTATCGTGTCTGTAAGTAATCAAATCAGGACCATGCTCTGATGAGCATGGCCTTAAGATCAAAGTAATTCATCTTAAAGTCATAACAAGAAAAACAGCAGGCCATCACCAGTTTTAGTTCTCATCAGATCATTACAAAATGGGGATAATTGAATATTAAAGGGTCATTTCACTTAGATAAAAAAAAAAAAAAACATTTTTCTCTATAGCCC
This sequence comes from Terapon puta, assembly GCA_028564955.1. Classification (NCBI taxonomy): domain Eukaryota; kingdom Metazoa; phylum Chordata; class Actinopteri; order Centrarchiformes; family Terapontidae; genus Terapon; species Terapon puta. Next base: position 7,619,946 of record JAOXYL010000050.1, on the reverse strand, counting down.
TTGTACTATTTAGTTATTGAGTTAGTTTTGAGATACCCAACAGAAAACCATAATACTTAGTGATTCAAAAGGTGCAGTCAAAATGGGAAAACATTTTAATAAGGGGAATCAGGATTTCATAATAATAATAATGCTATTTACAACTAACTCCACAAGATTATTATTAAGGCTATGTGAAATTACATATAATTCTAAGGAGTTACATCGGCACATGTGGGTAAATCCTCGCGTTGTAATGAAAAGGATATCAAATCTGTGGTTTCTAATAACGGTATTGACCAGCAGTGTGCGGTTTTCTGTCATCATTATTTGACTTTGACAGAAACCCCAAGTTTACACACGGACCAAAAGTACCAGAGAGAGAGCGTAACACCACAAGTCCCGTGCCTGAGTGCTGTAATATCTTCCATTCACGTTCATTTTATGTAGGTTTTAAACATGCCATTAACCAATTTAATCCAATTTTCCCAGCTTTCGGAGCACTCCAGTGGAACAGATTCCATCTAATATTAAACATATGGTCACTGTTGCCCCTAGAAACACCACAGCAGTGCTGTTTTTTTTAAGGAAAGCTGTTAAAGACAAGCCTCCTGTGTCCCAGTGCAAACCATTGTCAATTATCTTCAATGAACACGGTAATTGATAACGAGGAAGCAGGGCAGCAAATTAAATGTCAGGTTTGATTAGAGGCCTGATACCTTATCATTTGTTCATAACTCGTTACCAACATCTGTTAATTAGTTAATAAATTAATCTGCAGGGCTCAGATGAAAGGTGCACAGGCTCCAGTGGAAGTACATGGGGCAAAGTCATCCATCTTCGACGAGAGTAGAACTCGACAAATATTGTCCCTGGGATCTGGGCTGTTATTACTTGGTCATTGGTTTCAGACCTCAGCCAGTCATTCTCAATGGAACCTCTTGTTTTCCTGAATAAACCCCCCCACAGACTCCACACGCATCTCCACCACAATGCTATCCTTTATTTATGAGGTTTTGCTTAGCAGAGGTACTCTAAACATTAATTTAAAAACCTGCATATTGGCCCATCAGTCCTCCGTGTTGAAGCGCAGGTAACTCCTGTCCAATCCACCTCTCCCCCTCTTTTTCACTGTGTATCTGGTGAAACTCCATCGTTCATCATCACTCTGATGAATAGTCCCATCAGTTAGAGCCTCAGGGCAAGAGCAGACAATGACACTGCTCTTTGCCGCAGTGGAAGATGATAACATTTGTCAAATGCTGTTTATGTTTGTGATTAGATTTATGCTGGCGTGTAGACATACCCTTTTCCGCCTTCCTAGCTCTTGCTGCAAGGCAGACATTTTTAGATTAGTCATGAAACAAGGCTCATCTTGTTTCCACGCTGATATATTACGTTACATTAAATATGTGTGTGAAATTATATTTGTGTGTCTGCATGATTTCTGGTGTAGGTTCTCCACTGCATGATGTGTATTAGTAACAGATCACTCACTCTTTCTTCCATTTTCTCTCGCTTTTCCTTTCTCCCTCACTTTAAATCTCAATCCCTTGTGCCGCTTAACATTTCTGTGACTCAAGCAGGAGGTGGTGACCTATTAATCAGGTTCCCGTGGTTGTTGTGATTGCCATTTTCCATAATCAGATACACAACATGGCCCAAAAGCCTTGGCTGTAGAAATACTTACTTTTGTTAACTCCTTGTAGTGCTGTACTCATTACATTGTGAGGAAACTGTAACACATATCTGTGACTTTTAATGACTTTTTATTAGACACAGGGACTAATGTTTCGCCACAGTACCTGTCTTTGTCAGAGTCAAACAGTCAAGGTACAAGCAGAGAGTATAAATGGCCCTCATAGGCATGTGATTGGTTCTAGAAGGAGAGGGAGGACTCAAACACTAACCAATCATCATATAATAAGTCTAAAAGTTCAAGACAGCTTCATAGTATGTTTTTTATGACTTTATCTTTGTTTTTAAGCTCACCGTTGATGCACTGTACATTTGGGTATGTATATGCTGTAATGTCGTTTCATATGAACATATACAAGCATATAAACTGTACATTATCACATGCACATACATCCACACACAAACATAAAGAGACACAGGCAGGCAGGAAAAAGACATTCTGCCATGTTATTCTTTCCTCTACTCGGTCATTTAGAATAACAGCGGAGAGTGAGAAGCCGAGCACGATGACGCCATTAGATCTAAAAACAGTGTTGAATTGTTGAAGTGTCGAACACGCCGGGACGTCTTTACTTTGGAAAGTCTCCGGAATCGCTCGAGTGATTTTCGCTCATTTTCTCCACCACTGTCATTGGGAGCAAGACACGGAGTCCTGTCTGCATGAGACAACAAGGAGGTTTTGACAGAGTCAAGATTTGTAGAGGTGCACTTATGTGCGTGTGTGCCTGTGTGTCTGCCTGCATGCACACAGACGCACAAGTCTACATTTCTGTCTCTTAATCATCTTGGGCACTGGTCCACCCTCCACATAATACTAAATCTGTCAAATTTCCCCAACTAAAACAGGATCTCACCAGGAGTTTGGTGTAATATCTTAATTTAGTACGAGTGCTTGTGTCAAGATGATAAATAACAGTTTAAACAGATGTTTCCCAGACATTTCATTTATGAGATATTATTGCCTCATTTAGGTTTGTTTGCATTATTCTGCATGATAGTCACTGTTGTTTAATGGCTGTTGTAAAGCATTATTGCAGTGCTATGTTGTTAATTTTGGTGTAAGGGTTCGGGTCTTTGTATATATGCATTATAACTGCTTGAAAATATTTTTACTTGGATATTTACTTATTATGTTTAAAAATGGCTTAGATTCTAAAAGTTACAGCATGAAAGTCTTGAAACTTAATAAGACCTCAGACACCTTATTAAATGATAAATGAATCATATCTCAAGAATAACACAACATGTTAAACAAGTGGTGACATTCACACAACTTGTTATAATTGACTTGTTTGGCTGTCACCAAGACTTCCATGTGCACATAGGTGTAAAGGTGACTGATGAGCTGAAGTAGTGTTGATGACTAAAACCTCTTTACAGGTGTATGGATAAAAATAGAAAAAATGTTTGCAAGCCTAGTGAATTACAGACATCCGGGTATAATGGCTTTCTACAGTGACTTTGAAAAAGAAACTAAGTCAAATTAGAGCCAAATTTAGTCAAAATGCAATTTGCCTTGTCGAGAACATCACTGATAGATGGACAAATGCAGAAATTACATTATTTTCAGCATGAATGAACATAAAGTTTGGGTGTCCAGAAACCTTAATGGTCAGAACAGTTGCGCCCAAGCCAACGTGTCCTCTGTAAATGTCATGTGATTCTGCTCTGTGTCACTCTGCCTGGTGAGGAGGTGAGCTGCTGCTGGTGCAGCTGGTACGCAGCGGCACACATCATGCCACCCGGTACCACAGGAGAGGTAAAAAAAAAAAATCGAGTTCTCTGAGGTTCTTAGGCCTGAGCCATGTGATACAGAAGTTATGCCAAACAACAGAACGAAAGCATTGTCACACTGTGCGAGAGTGTGACCATGCATACGGCCCCCACACGTACATGCAGATGATGTCAGTTACATTTTGATGTTGTTAGCGCACATGATTTTTGAAAATCTTGTTATCATCCTCATGTTCTCTTTTTTTCAAACACCTTTGTAAGTTATGTGTCATTCCTCATTATTTATTAGTTGAGATCAAATACTCGACACTCGGTGAAACTCTTCATGTGTCATTTTGTCTGCTGTCATTTCGCTGAGCAAGAGTGTTTCTGGTGACAAAGCCTGCTCCCCTCTGCTGGCCAAGGGCTCACAATGCCACTTTCTGAACAAGGTCTAAGTGGTGCAATGTTGTTTATTCAGAAAGGGAGAGAGAGAGGCAGACATTCAAGCATAACTGTTAAAAAAAAAAAAAAGCGTACAAGAGTACAGTGTGCAGCAGAAAACACGCACATACACACACCCACACCCTCACACACACTCAAAGCGTAGGGGCCTGTCAAAGTACTCAAGCAGGACGAGTCTGCTTTTTTCAAGCTCTTCTTCTGCTCCTGTCTAGTGATCTATGTATGCGTGACAGAAGTCCTGTTTTCTGTCTTTACATGGCTTTCCACCTCCTATTTTTTTCTCTTAACCCTCCCTTTTGAATTTCAGCTCACATCCTGTATGTTCACAAGCACACACACATGCAGCGTTCACATGATGGATCACCACAGGGGCTTCTGAGCATCCCTCGCAGAGTCTTGCATTCAGCTGTATACTTATATACAAACACACCATTACAATGCTTGCAGATAGCACACTTTGGTCTCTTTTCGCATGCCAATATACCACCAACTGCCGCCGTCTGTGCGTCAGACATTATGTGCTTTCATGACAAAATACGGGGCATGTGCTTTAATTATACCCAGTTCGCTCAAATCTTTTCTGTTGTGATTCATTGATTTTTCAACCCCCTCTCTCAACCTTATGTGCCCTCTCTCTCAATTTCTCCTCGCCTTCTTTTCTTTTTCCTCCCTCCTCCTCTTTTCCTGGCCTCCGGGGTCCCAGTGCTTCTAATTCGGCCTTATCAGTGAAGTAATTTAGCTGCCACAGCTTGGGTTTCTGTTGCGCGGCGAGCGGCCCCATTGTCCTGCCCTGCTGTTGCTGAGATAAACCCTCAGATTGAACAAAGTCCGCTCTGACCTTTACAAACTCCCAAATCTCGCTCCGTACACCCCTCCAACAGAGATTCCCTCTGCCTCGAGCTCTTTTCTTAGGGTGGAGGGGTGGGGGTGGGCGGGCGCTTTGGGCACATCAAGTGCGAAGGAGAAGGCGAATGAGTGTGTGTGCATGTGTTTGTGTGTGAGAGAGCGAGAGTGTGTGGGGTCAGGGTGGATTGAGTGAGCGTGAGATGGACAGGGGAGAGGGATTAAGATGGCTGACTGAGCCTGTCTATATTTCCAATGGCACTTAGCTCTGAGAGGGGAGGCCGAGGAGGAAAAAGTGCACTGCAAGCAAAGCATTCAAGTGTGCATTTTTCTGTCTCCTTCAGACAGCGAGGGAGAAGGCTTTTGTGAACCACATTCCCCGACCTTTCTCCCTTCAACGCTCAACCAGAAATATGACTTCTTGGCCATAAAAGTAAAAGTTAGCTTGTGTCTCAGCTCCCGGCACTTGCTGTTGATGTCCCTGAAACGGCTCATTGAGAGAATCCTGACAAAAGCACGGTTGAACCCCTCGTCTTACCTCCATTGTTATCTATCATGTCCCTCATTCCTTGGCAGAAGGCCCAAGAGGAGTCTGTCGGGATTGTTGCTTTGACACACAGTGAAACGGCTAGAGAGGAACGGTTGAAGCCAAGTGGCTGGGGGGCGGATGGGCCGGGGTCGACGCTGCGCCGGCGAGGTTTTGGGCACAATGGAACAGGAGTACCCTCTCCATTGTGAACCACTGTCATCCTTCAAAAGCCACTCAACTAGCTCTCCACTCCACAAATCCTCTCTGCTCTCTCTCTATCCCAGCCGTCTGTCGGTCAGGCAGGGAACCTCATCAAAAGGTCTTGGAGTTGGAGGGATTGAGACTGAGTGGGCGGAGGGAGGCAGGATGGTGGAGAGGAGGGGAGGAAAGATGCGTTGTTAGTGTAGTTGGTGTGGTGGTGTGTATGAGTGTGTTTGGGGCAGTGGCATAACAGCGCCCTGACGTTCAGGTGTGGGCTTCCGAGTGAGCGGCGGAGCGTTTGAGAAAATCTGCACCGCTCTGTCCACTGGTCAGGGTGGCCCTGCGTTCATCCCTTCATCCATCCCTCCTCCCCTCCCACCTCCCCCACCCTCCACCACCTGCCTGCAAGCCACCACCAGTGTTCCCAGGGAGATGAGCGCCACGGAGAAGAAGGCCCACAAGGGATTAACTTTTCACATGGCTGGGAGTCCTCGTCTCAAAAGACCTGACAACCCCAGACGGCTTGATTAAAAAAGAAAAGAAGAGAAGAGAAGAGGAAAGGAGGGAGGGAGGGCACAGGAGGAGGAGAGGAGGGGGAATTCTTCACATGATGGCCCTGAGAGAGGGATTTTGGATATTGGGTGTCTTTTTTTCCCTTCGTCCAAAGCCCCCATGTCTTGGTTGAGAATGAGCAAATTGTTCCTCCTGTTCTCTCTGCAGTCCCCGTGTTGCCTGCCCTAAAGATGTGGGTGGGCACCGGCACACATTGTTGACTCCTCACAGGAAACCCAGAGATGTCCTCTAGTTTTAGAGGGAAAAAAGTTCATGATGGAAGTGGCGGCTTGCGATCCCACTTTTCGTCAGCCAAATCCATCCAAGAACCAGAAAATTCAGTCACCGATTCCTGATTTCTGAAGTGATGTATTATTT
>JAOXYL010000050.1:7599891-7610476 GCA_028564955.1 Terapon puta | reverse complement strand
ACACACACACAAAACTGCGTGTGGTCCCACCATTTCAGTCCTCACCGTGTTTTCTAATGCTTCATCAGGTCCGAGGGTCAGAGTCTTGGACTTAAAACTAATCTTTTAAATTCCTCACTGTTTCAGTCCCCTTTGACTCATCAGAAGTCACTTGGTCACCTTTAGTACTTTCTCTTCTTCTGTTTCTTTTCTTTGCGAGATTTCACCTCTGTAACTACAAATAGTTTGGTTGTTTTCTTTCCCATCTTTTTCTCTGTGTCTCTCCTTCTCTTCTGTTTTATTCCTCCTTTGTTACCCCCCGCACCCCCTCCTCCCTTTGCATAATTCAAATCAGAATCCCCATGTGAGCACCTTGCACTTGACCTACCGTAGAAAGCTCCTGATTGCTTTAATAGCAGTCCTTGGACCTGGAAGGTGGTGGGCGTCTTTAAGGAACTCTGGTGAGACCGGTTTGTGTGGAGTGTGTGTACGACCGAAGGGTAGTTGATTAGGACTGACCTCAAGAGTGCCAGGAGAGAAAGAAGTACAAATATGCAAAGTGGATGTGTGCGCTTGCATAATTGGGGCAGAGAGGAGTGCAGTGAGGTCAAGTAGAACAAATGGTCAGTGGAGTGAAGTCTATAAAAAAACTCACAAACACTCACCACATGTATATACGTGTATGTTTAAGGGGTATTGGTCACTTTGAGGTCAGAGAAGTGAAGCTGCAGTGGAAAATGTTGCCAGTTCTATTCCCCAGTCAGGGATGACCAGCAGTAGAGGTCTGTGGTTTGTAGTGGGAAGCTCCCAGATGGAAATGAGCGTAAGCGTGCAAAGCATAACATTACTGAGAAAGCGCTTATGTGCTCTGTCGGCTTACCCTCGGCAAGGAAGATTTAAAATATCAGTTGGCATACACAAAAGTATAAATGCAAGCCGGCGTGTTTTGCCAAGGAGGCGCAAATGTGCACAAGGCTAAGTCCTTCAACAGTGGGATTGCCCTAGCATTAGCCAAAGTCAGGAGCTCCAAAGTAAGGCCAGCTAAGGTTGGGGTGAGGCCTGGCAAACCCAAAGATTGAGTCTGAATTAGGCCCACCATTCAAAGCTACTGAAAGGAGTTCCTGAGCCTCCTTTTCTCTACCAGCAAATTGGGAGGAAATCTGGCTATTGTGCAGAGTTTTGAAGAGGCTGGTGGTGGGGAGGGCGGTGCACACTGTGCTTACCTATAGATGAGAGTGGAGACAAAGGATCCTGGGACATCCAGGAGCGGCTTTGAAATCCCTCTTGGCTGGAGACGGAGGCGGCCTGAAGTAGGCCCTGGTGTAGAAAAGGTCAACAGCGCAGAGAATCTGCAAGGATGGAAAAGATAGGAAAGAGCAGAATTCAGTTAGGAAATTAGATTATTTGAAAAAGTAACTGGAGTGACTCAAATTCATTAAAGATATGACATAGTAGTCATAGTACTTTTAACAACCTGTTTTCAGTATCAGACACTCATCGTAGGCTCGAAAGATGGCTGGGAAAAGTTGTCAGTTCCCTCCTGTGGTCAGCTTGAATGAATTAAATAAACAAATTATTTTCTTAGGTAATGTTTTGTATATATGAGTTTCAGTTAGATGTATGAGTTAAACCAAAACTGCATTTACTAATATAGTTGACAATGAAATAAACAAATGAAAAAATAGCGTAGCTTGTTACATCTGTTCAAATTATATGTACAGTTCATATGAGACTTGTTATACTAAGTACTTTGCAATGTAGGGACCATGTAATTTGTTTGTCTTCTGCTCTGTTGTGGTTTCTAGTATATGTATTACGAGATACTGTTAAAATAGTGGTGTCCTGTAATGGCACATAAAAAAATAACTAAACTAAAACTACAGAATCAAACACTAAATGCAGCACATTACTTTACAGTTTACATGCTCAAAATAAGAAAATTAGAATAATTTATAATTGTTACATAGTTACATTTTCAATTTACATTATCAGAATTTCCCTGATACTGCCATAATATGAATAGTAGACAAACAATTTAAGAGTTCTGACCACCGCTGTTTTCTATTTCCATGGGAGAGCTGAGCTGTGTGACAAACTGGTGATAAAGCAACTCTTGATGATGATGATGATGGTGATGGCAGTCTTTTAGGAGCACTTTGATGGATGAGGATTGATGTGACCCATGTTGAATTGTGTGTGCCTACATGCGTTTTTGTGTATGAGAGAAGACAGACAATCCCTCAGGCTAAGTAGTCAGGGTATCACCAGATACACACTCTCTCACACACACACACACACACACACACACAGTTTTTGATGGGGGGTGCTACTCTGCAGCTACCCTCTTCCTGATCAGCAGTGCAGCCCGGGGCTCTTCCGGAGTCTCTCACCCCTACAAGAGTCGAACCCCCACCCCGTCTGGCCTACTATACCAACGCCACCCTCTTCTTATTTTCTCTCTTCTCTCTCTCTCTCTGTGTCTTTCTCTCTCTCATTAATCAATGTCAAGCCGTCCAACAACAAGGCCGGCATTCTTTCCCTGCCTGGCTCCTCGGTTCCTTGTATATGTCATTGTGCCCTGACCCTCCCCCTCCACCAACTCAGCGGCCACCATCATCCTTTCACATGGCCGCAGAGCCGAAACTAAGGCCCACACTGCCAACATGAAAGGTTGTTCAGAGGCGGCGTGAGGAAGAGAAGTGAGGAGGAGGCATTTCTCTCACTTCTGTCTTTTCTTCCTCCCTTTTCCTGCCTTCCTCTGGCCACGGGACGAAAGGGATTCCATCGTTGTTTACATAATTCATGGACATGGGACAGTAGAAAATGGGCCATTGAGCAGTAAAAAAAAGTTTGGATGGAGCAGTCGTGGGGGGTGGGGGGATATGTATGCCAGTCTTTGTGCCCCCGAACCCATCTTCCCCACTTCTCTCCATTCATCACCGCTCCCCACACACGCAGTCATTGTCCCATGTTCGTCATTAACCTCTGGTACGAGTCAGGCCGCCTTTCCTCGTATCAAGACACGTCTCCATGGGAAAGAAATCATTTCATCATGTCTCGGCAAACCAGGGAAGTTGAATAAATTGGGCCATCAGACGGCCCTTTTTCTGCTGATGCTGATATTATGATGGACACTGCAGAGGCAAAAATCATTAACCTGAATGTACCGTAGCGATCAAGGCAGAGGGAGGGAGAGGCGGGGCATTGCTTAGATGGAATTAAATTTGATTATGGTGAGGTGATGCTGACGTTAGCCATAAGGACCCATTCTGGGACATGTCCGCATGATATTCACACATGTAAGACACTCACACGCTGAGAGAGACCTTAAAATCAGCACCTCCGGCATTTTTCGATGTCCCACGGGCGCGTCTCAATTTACCATTACTCATGGGTGTTCGTTTCATCGTCACATGCTGTATCTACTCTTTTTTTCCACTCTGCATTTCCACTATTAACCTGAAAATAAGGAAAGTAAATCGCACACCATCCTATCACTAATCCCCTGTTTAAACACTTAACTGTCCGCGTTTACATTGAATAATAAGGCCGCTTCTCGCATGAGCTCCGCGGCATGCTGTTTGTTTACAAAGAAGCAGATTGTCTCCAAATCAGCAGACATTTAGGGGGGTGGGGGGGGGGTTGGACATGTGCTTAGAAAGCCTTTCTCTCTCTGTGTCCTCCTTCCCTGAGCATCTGTATGTATTTGTTGTACTAATGAACGGAACAAAAGTTTCCGGGGGCCCTGTGGGAGCGGGGGGGGGGGCAGGTGGGTGGGGGTGCAGTTTGCGAAGGAGAGAGCAGCCACAGCGAGGCTGAAGTGGAGGCCGCTGAGTGGTCAGTCGCCACGGGGTTGACAGTGAGAGAACAGAGGGCAGCGAGAGTGATGGAGACTTGACCCCTGCAACCTCTTCCCTCCTTCCTCTTGCCTTTTCCTCCAGCCCCTCCTCAGCCCTTCTCTTTAGATGATAGATGACCCTCCCTCTCATTCATGTCAAAAGCTCTTGCACCCCCCACTCCCCAGACCTCAAAAGTCACTTGCCTCTTGTCTGCACATGTGCATGTATATGCGAATGCATGTGCACACCTCGCACACACACACTGCCGTCAAGTCAATCTCCTTGTCAGCCCAGAGACAATCAGTCTTTTTCATCTGTGCCGGTGGTTACCGAGACTCCAACCTCTCAGGCTTACGCAGACCCGCAGCCCTTGTCATAGACACGCACAAAACACACGCACACACTCACTGTCACTCCCACTGAGACCTTTACCTCCAGGCAGCAGGTATGGATTTGTAAAGAGTTGGAGATGAATGAATGGATGGATGGAGAGATGGATCAGGAGAGGGGCAGGGAAAGAAGTATGGAACGAGGAGTGCTGAACGGACACTGGGCAGTAAATTACTTTGCCAATCAATCTTCCCCCTGGGTACCCTTGATGAAAGCTGTCCAAACTTTCCCCCACTACTTTAAGTAACCCTCCTACAGTTTGTCAGGAGCGGGCTGGGAAATAGGGTGGACAAACAAGTCACAAGATTAAACGTTGCTGGGAGGAGAGAGGCGAAGAAAGGAAAGGAAAAGACCGGCGAGGACAGGAGGAAGCAGGGAGAGAGAAATCTGGGGGTGGGGTCAAGTTCAGGAGAAAATGTGGTTTTATGTGTGAGTGCAGGAATTAAAGAACAGTGAGTGCTCTGGGATGGAAAGGGCACCCATACAGTGTCAAAAATGGAACTGTATTAGGCAAGTTTTTCACAGAGGAATGCATCCTATTTTTTTTTTTTTGCACTTTAACTTCAGTAGCTTCTGACACACACACACATTCACACACAACTAGACTCACAGGTCTTCATGGGTGGCATGACAAGGTGACACGCTGTGACTTAAAACATGTGACACTTCCCAATTACAGCACAGCGCAGGGCTAAAGCTGCAGGGAACTGCGGCTGGCTGCAGCACAGCGAAACACACTTTTTAAACTTTCTTTTCATTTTTTCCTTTTTTAGCTACAGAGGCAACAAGTGGAGACCTCCCTGGGCACACACGCAAGCAACACATGCGCAGTGCACGCTAACACATGCACACCCAACCGCATGCGGCCATAGAACATTTTCTCTTTTACACTTGTTTTCTGGCAAGTTTGAGAGTGTCTCTGCCCAGAACTGTGAAGGGAGACTGGGGGCTGTTGGGAATGTTAATTTGGTAATTTGTTGTTTTATATAAGCAGGAGAGGGATGGTGGTGATGGTGGTGGTGCAGTGAGGCCAGCAGTGTTTGGGTCGGTCGGGGGTGGGGAGGGGGGGCTGTGGCTGAGGGAAAGGATAATGCTGGGTGACAGGGTCCGGCCCAGTGATGCAGATGACTCCCGACCAAGTTATTTTTCTACGAGAGAATCGGGCAAAAATACCATGACGGTCGGAGAGCAAGAAGCGCCCCATGCCCATAGAAGGTATTAAGATGTCTCTGACACATAGTTGCCCTCCTCCTCCTCCTCCTCCTGCTCCCCATGTCTCTTACTCTCAGTCACTCTCTCTCACTCCTAAATCTGGGATGGTGGCCAAGTGCCACCAAGGACACTAAGGCTAATAAATCATCCTCGTTTCAACATCTGCCCAGTCCCAAAGGGCTGCCCACCGCCGCCACCCCACCCCTTGTGAAGATGGGTCCTTGGCTTTATTCCTCTTTCAGCATCTCTCCGTACTCCCCCACTGACACCCCCTCCCTGACTGACAAAACATCTATTGTCCCATGCCCAAGTGAAGAAGAGACCCTCTTTTCCCCTCTTTGACAAAAGCCGTCTGAAGCCAAGATGGGGACTGCCAGCCGAGATGCCTGGGACCCGGCAGGGGTGCCCCTTCTCCCCCTTCTACATTTCTCCCGCCTTCTGGTTCATCCATCCTTTACTCTCGCTCTCTTTTTTACTTTTAATACTCCCCTCCTGTGGGGGTCACTCACTCAGCTCGCCCCCGCCCTTTTCACAGTGGCAAAGTCTCAGCCTCGCATAAAGACATCAAGTGACAGCAGTGAGAGAAAACAGCCAGATTTGGCAGAAAGAGATATTCGACATGGCTGTCAGTGGCCATTCTGTGTGCCTTTTGTTCCCTTGGGTGTAGTTGAAATAGATAAATAAACAGTCATAGGCTGAAAAGCCGGGATCAGAAGCTTGTCGCATTTATTCATATTGAACGGAGAAGAAAAAGAGGCAAAAACCTGCTGCTGCCAATTAAGGAGAATGAGACAAAACTCGATTCACAGTGTTTAGATTTGTTTTCATGGCTGAGGCTAAAACTAAGCTATTCAGCAGCTTTCTGTGGGTCGCTCTAAAGATGGCAGTAGGTCTTTAGCATTGTGGGTGTCTCCATGTGGCAGAGAAGATCTGGGAAGTTGTCTCTAGACTCATCAGTTAAGAAGTACTCTCTCCACGGTTACTCACAAGGCTTCATTTACTGTGAATGCACAGCCCTTTTTCCCAGCACCTCAAACTCACCCCCAACAACGGGGAGTACCGCCCATAACTGTGCACGGGCCAGCCTCTGGCCACATTCACAGGACTGTCTGCTTATAAAGAACAAAGTCACACCACTCTGGCTTGTCAAGATACTTTGACAATGATGCTTGCCAAGAAATTTAGCATTGAAAATATGTGCCATTTGTATTATATTTTTAAACACCACACAATATTTTAAAGCTACAGTCTTTGCTTAGCAATTTTCAAGACAAAAAAGCCCCAGTAAATGAAAAGATTATGTCTACTTCTTTTTTGTAAACTCATACATTGCAGCTGTGCAGTTACTTTCGGGTTATGACATTAATCACGAGGAAGTTGCTATTTTCCCAAAGAAATGATCCACTTTAGTTTTTAGTTTAACTCAACAGATTACCGAAGGGTTAGAGACTGGCGTTTATAATTAGTTCAACAAGAAATGCAACACTTTTTAACAATATTTTGTCTCATATTTCGGTATTTACTGGCGAGCCTCATACCTTAACTTTATGCAAATGTTTTCATTTTGCTCAAACTACTCAAGCAGGGAAGAACATTTACCAACAAGGTCCTGTGATGAATTAGTCAATTAGTGTTAGTGGCACTTTTTGTTTCATATTTTATTCTGAATTATGCAGATGGAGGCACTGTAATTAATGTTTTTTTTTTTTTTTCGTTTTTGTGGTTGGGTCATTATGCATGGAAATGTATTTGCCTCTAATTCAGAGCTTTGAGTGTTTGCTCATTACAAGTGGCAATGGTTTCAGGATGGGAATACGTCTCCTCAAAGGCTTCTTGATAAACATTATTTACTGCTTTCCAGTATCCATTTTTACTAAATACGTTTTGTTATTTGCAATTTCCTTTAACATGGTGATGATCAGAGGGAATTCATATAAAATATCACTGAATAAAAATACAAAAGAAAATCTGTAATCTGATTTTCCGCTCCCAGGCAGACCACATTCCTTCACAGCTCTTCTCTCCCCCTGCAAAACATTTAGATTTCCAATTAGCCCCTGAGAAGAATGGCTAATTTACCACAGCAAGCAGGCGCCTGATGTCTCAATCTGCCGGGTGTCAGCGCTGTGAAAAGGAGTACTCTCATGTAGGCACACACACACACTTATAGAGACACAGAAGCGCATAAAAGAAAGCATGCTGTACTTAGTGTGAGGGGTGAAAACAGATCAAATCCAGCATGGGGAGATGAAAAAGTATTTTCTTTTTTTTAAATTAGTGCAAAACAAATACGGGAAGCACATTTAAAAAAAAAAAAAAATCAATGAAGAGGGGTCTTATTGAGGCACTAGAGCGGCAGGACAGGCAGCAGTTCAGCAGTGGCCCCAGATTGACTCGTCTGTGAGCGTACAGCCAGCCAGCTCCTCCATACAACACCCACATTGTCCGCTGTGCCAAGGAGCCAAAGCAGCGCTCCACTCCTCAGGGGGCTGCCTGAGACGAACACATTATAGATACATGTTAGCCTTGGCCCGATCTTCTGTATACTGTGTGGAGCACTCAGCGGAAAGGAGACAGAGGAAAGAGGGAGGAGATGAGAAATGAAACGCACATGGAAGTTATTGAAGGCTACAGAAGGGATAAGCCTATCCGACAGCTTAACAGCCTCAAAAAAAAAAAGTCTTAAAAAGTCTTATAAAGAAAGCACTGCTATCGCTCTTACATCTACTGAATTGGAAATGCTGTGAAACAAGATATGCTGTATCTGGACAGCGGGTGAGAAGGAGGGCGATAAAGGGAGAGAGATGCCGTTTTGTGAGACAGTATGTTTTGCAAGAATCCGCTGGCTCCATAAGCGAGTGGTTTTAGCTTTGGTTATCTGTCAGAATCAGCTCATGAGATTCTTCGTCTTTGTCTTTGCGCCTTATGAGGCCCCCTGCTTGTCCTGATGGGAAGCCTCAAAGCGCTATCACGCTGCGTGATGGTCACTAGCGAGTGGCCAAGCTCCCTCCCTTGGCTCTGATAGGGAGGGAGAAAGAAAGATTCCTGTCTGGCTCCCAAAACCCAAACAACATTAGCGGCACTGTCCTATTTCTCCCGTGCTCCCCTTCCCAGCCTGCTGCTAAACACACACAAGTTCCCCTGCAAAATGTTGTTGTTTCAGCTTCTATCTCTCCACTGTCATTAACCAGAGGCAGGCTGAGTGACACTCCCCTCCCTGTCTATGTGTCTGCAGCCAGTCCCTCATTCACTTAAGGCCAATCAGCAGCCACAGCCTTTATCTTGCCCAGGGCAGCCCTGTGATAACACTGTTAACAACAGTAATGTGTGGCCACTGGAGCTGCCACTGTCAGGGTGAGTAAGTGAGGTCAAGGGCTTTTAACATCTGGTGATGCTGCACCAAATCTGCTCCACGCTCCCTACACTGCCAGGCAACGCGTTCCTGCTTTTCTCACTGCTCGCGCTCTTGTCCGTCTTTTTTTTTACTTTTCTCGGCCCTTCCCCTGTTTCTCTGCTCTCCGATGTTAGCGGTGTGGGGAAAAGGGAGAAAAAAGAAAACCTTGACGGAGCTCGGCAGGACTGAACGGGGCCTTCTCTCCCCACGTGCCTTAGGGAAAACACTGGTGTTATTTTAGAAATCACACTGTTAAAGATTAATGTGGGCCTGGAGGAGTGTGTCATCGTTCCTTAACGACAGGGCCGAGACGCTGAATAAAGCCGGCACTGTGTTCTGTCCCACAGCCCAAGGACAGATAAGTTTCCTCTCACCAAGCTCGCCCCTCACCCTCCCTCCTCCTTTGTCCAATAACTTTCTCCCTAAGTCATCTATTACAACCACAGGGGCCAAAATGAGGAGAACTTTAATGAGCGAACCGCTTTAAAATCAGTTCCTTCTCTGCTCCTCATTTGTTTGGTAATTTTTTTCTGTTTTGTTATTGAAATAGACTTAGGCGTGGGCGAAGAACAGCCTACGTTCTAGCTTTGCAGATATAAAAACAATGAAAAAAGGGTCAAGAGGGTGTTCGCAAACATTTTCCATGCTGATTGCTCTAGTTAGATGACTAATGGAAAGTCCCAGCTGCAAGTTGTGACCATGCAACTCCCCCAATAAAGTCATCTGTCATCATCCCATGGACTGGCCAGACAGACAGACAGCTATAAACCAGGGTTCAGAGACCACGGCGGAGCATCCTATCTGTACGTCATACCATTGTTATTCTAACAGCCGGGATGATGATGATTGCTCTACATTCAAAAATAAAACTCGTATCACTGACACCAATGATGATAATGACGATAAGAGCTTTTAACGGTCGATGGTGCCGATGATAAAGACCTGTGAGGTTTGATGAGTCTCAAGTCTGAGGTGTGCAAATGGGACTTAGTATCCCTTGCTGAAGGTTTTTGCTGATAACGGAAGCTCTCGATAAGCCGGGGAACATCAATCTTAGTGACAGAGATAGTCTCTGCTTCACACTAATAGGGTTGTAAAGGGCCCTCACCTTATATGGCCCAGCTAATAAACCCATTTGTGATGAGCCCGAAGGTCAACCGAAGAGATATTCGCATTCACCTGCATATTAATAGGTGGGCTTTGCCTTTGAAAAAGTGTATTTGGAAGACTGTCGTACCTGTGATGTAGAGCTCAAAACTGTGATCTTTGGTACTGATGTAACACGTCTTGGTTTATATGTCATAATAGAGACTGAACTTTGGAATGACATGAGGTATCTGTCAGGTATTAAAATTCTACTTGGCACTGTCTTGCGCCACAAAGTCCACGGTAATACACAGTTTTTCCATTCAGTGTCCCAGGATAGCCAGGAGCATCGTGTCATCGCTTTTTCAAGGCAGCCTTTTGAAGTCTGAGACCATCCCTGAAATTATCAAAGTCAGTAACACTTCAACTCATCTTGGGTTTTGATGGCAAAAACATCAGACAATGGCCTTTGTACAAGGGAGTGGGACTGCTACATTATCTCCGCTCAATTATATCTTCTTCGAGGAGCCCTCAAGGCCAAACCATAAAGACTGATGACAGAGGCTCCAAAGATGTAACTACATTGTCAAGCGATGGCTGACAAGATGTCTCACAACCTGTTTTTACCATCCGGTGCTGGTTTCATCCCAGACACACACACACACACACACACACACACACACAC
>JAOXYL010000050.1:7588417-7599791 GCA_028564955.1 Terapon puta | reverse complement strand
TCTCACAACCTGTTTTTACCATCCGGTGCTGGTTTCATCCCAGACACACACACACACACACACACACACACACACACGCACACACACACACGCACACACATCTTTCAGGCAAGTTGAGTAAACAGGACAGTAGTGAATCATGCGATTACAATGTTCTCGGACATTGTAGCCATCTAATCAATTTCATTAGCTGCATAAATCACAACAGCTTGACATTTATTGTGGAGGTGATGGGTTGATCCCGTGGACTTGGAGACAGCTCTCGTGGTGATAAATGTTGCTATCTCTGGAGAGCAAGGATAAATAGAGCGTGTGTTCAGAAAGACAGAGGGAGGGTTGGAAAAAAGAAAAAACTGGACACAGAGCATGAGAGCCCCAAAGAGGCTGCAGCAAGAAATGTTGGACAGAGCAAATCAATAAGCACAGAATGGCGTATGATTCATTTGCACAGCGGGCTCGAGCTATCGGTGTTAGCTCGAGCCCGCAGTGTTATTCTTTGGTGTATGGTATTTCGCACTGTTTCTGCTCCTTTGTATATATTTCTCTTATCCTTAGAGTGTGTCCTGTTATAATGTAGTCAGTATTCTTATTTTCACTCACTTTGTTGAGTGTGGCAATTTTCAAAATTCTTTGTCGGTAAAACCGGTCAGCAAATAATCTTACTATTACAGTTGTATTCTTCATTATTCAGTTTCTATAGTCAGAAGCTTTTATGTCATTATTTGCAATGTATTTCATCACTCATGCAGTTAATGACTAGAAGAACAGAATTAAAAACAACCAGTACTCATGATTTAGGGGCCATCAATTTTATGTTTTTCTTTTCCTTTGCATAAACCCTATGCAAAATGTGTTCCTCACTGGCCACCATAGTGAAAGAAACTATTTGTGGACCATATCTCCAGACAGTATCTTTTGGCAGTAGCAGCTGCCTTAACTGCTCTGCCCTTTTATATGTTTCCACCGTGTAAATAATCTGATTGGCCACCAAAAGAAATCACAGGGATAAACAGTGCACTGGTTGCAGTCCATTTGTTATACACAACGACTTTTTGTGTTTTATCGCCACATCACACTCAAAATAATACACATGCTAATAGCAGCCATTAGAACTATTAAGCTGCCATTATTATTGTTGGTATTTATATCGCGTGTGTGCTTCAGTCAGAGGTAATTGTGTTTGAATTATAGCTCAAAAAAAAGTTTTTGATTCAAGTTTCTGACTTTGGCATCGCAGAATCTAAAAGAAAAATCATGAAACACACAGTATGAACAGTTTCAGTAAAAGGAAGGACGCCATCACGTTTAGCAGATACGGCACCCCGTCATTTTAGTTATTTGTTTGTTGTTCATAGAACATGTGAAACAGAGTTCCAAGTGTGTTGGTGCAATAAAAGCAACTAAAAACACAGACTACCTGTCTAACAAAGAGTGTCTTATGAACACTAGGCTCTATTTACTCTTTCCTCAGCACTCGCTGCACCATTCACCTCTGTCCTACTGATGACCTAACATCTAAGCTCCACGTCTTCCCTGTAAACACAGAGGCCATACCAGCACAAAAGGAACATTGAGAGAGTGAGGACAGGATAAAGAACGAGGTGGAAATTTCAAGCACGCTGAAGACAGAGGACCTGTGGGATGTGTTTGATAGTGCTGTAATTGCATAACGGTTCTACAATGTGTATGATATGTCTCTGTTTGCTGCATCAGATCAAACTCACACATCCAAAGTACTCTGCTGCCAAAAAACTAAAAATACATATATAGTACCCCTGAGCAGGAAATCCATGGTCAGTCCTTGTTTATTTATCTGCTGGAGAAATCTCATCAGCGAGTCACTCGGTGTGGCTTTGGCCTTCTCTAGCATCGTCATCATCATCATCATCGTGTGTAGGGCTTGACCTTGGGATAAACCCTCAGAGCCCTGAAGAAAGCCACTGCTTGTCCCAGGCACAGACCCATATATACATGCACTTAGCTTCCAAGTCACTAGAGACTTTTCACTTCTATGTTTGGGCCCGCGCCCAAGCTCCTTGTATATGTGTGTGTGCATGTGTGTATGTCTGTGTGGTCCAAAAATGTAGAAAAGCCACACGATGGATTTGGGTTGGGGGGGGGGGCGGCTGACCGACTAACACGCACAAGTATGGATACAAACTAAATGCACTCTCTCAGTCAAAAACTATCTTGCTCAAAATGTGTTTTCCTTTCTCCTCATTTCTTCCTGTCTTGCTCTCTAACTTCTGTCCACATCCAGTCTTTCTGTTTGAGCCAGCTTGTCCCTTCTGTACATATATTGGATTTGAAGAAAGAGAGAGAGGCGGGGGGAGAGGAGAAATGAAAAGCTACCAAAACCCCTCTGTTTATGTTGAAATATGCAAACGGTGTAAATATTTAGCCGGACCCCGATAAACGATATGCAATTTACTCGCCAGTTATCCATCGTCACGTGACAATATCTCAGTGGCTGCTTTCCAGAAAAGCCCCTGATGTGATGAGAGATCCCCCTCTCTGTGTTTCCGCGTCCTTTTCTACCTACCTAATGGAATTTCTGGTTTGAATTAGGGATTCATATTGGCACTAGACAGAGAGACAGACAGTGTGGTCTGGTGTATGTTTCTAAATACACAAATTCAGTTTGCAAGGGGAAATGGAGATATGAAACACATGACATTGCTGAGCTGAAAAGCCAATATCAGATTTATGTAGCGCATAAATGTAAACATTCATATATGCATAGGCTGCATAGGCATCTCGCTCAGCTGAGGTACGTGAAATGAAAAGTATCCGTGGCATGACCTTTGATTCGATCTATATGCCCTCAAGTCAAGACCCTAAATCTTACTCCCATAACCCCCTGCTCGCTAAGAGGCAATATGTGTCATGGGAAGAATAGGAGATCATTAGAAATAAGGCAATATTATTTTTCTTCCTGCTGCCACGTATCGATAAACTGCAACCTTTATCAAAATGAAGAGGGAGGACGTGATATATCATTATCTGAAAGGCCTGCCACAGCGGCTGCCGATGCTGTGTAGGCAATCCTCTTAGGCCAAAAGGTAGGGTTATTTATTGGGCCTCAGCCCTGCGGCTGTCACGACATCTGCTAGCAGAAGATCTATCGGCACACCCTTATTCACTTATGATTATTACTGATCATCTGCCCAAATGACTTATCAATAAAGCGGAGGCCAAGCAGTTAATTTATCTGTATGGTTCTGTCGATATCAAGTTCAGAGTCAACAGCCTTAAAAGGATAAGGGGCCTTGGACGTCAGGTGATGGATGGTCATACAAGGTCCCCATGAAAATATGACCCTTTTAATAAATTTGTAGAATCCTGCTCTCTTCCTCCTCCCTCCGCCTCCCTTTGCATTTCTTTCACTCTTTTTTTGAGTGCGTTTCATTTCCAAGGTTTGTTTGCTGACTTAGTGCAAACCTCACCTCGTACCATCACTTTGTTACAGAGAAATGACTTCAAACGCCACAACTGTCAGACTTATGAATACATCTATTTGAGTTTCTCTTTGTACCAAGTTTATCATGAGTGGCATTTACGCCACACATGTCTATGCAAGACTTGTGAATCACACGGGACATTGAAATGATGAGACAAGCCTGTCCGGAGTCAGCGTAAACCCTGCCAGGATATTTCACTATGGTATTTTCTTCATAAATCACACAAAGACTCTTAGGACATACGGGGTCACTGCTCGTTCTGTAAATACCAGGCGTTTGTATTTGACAAGTGGCCGTGACTTTCCAGAGTCGCACAATAGTTTTGAGTGTTTGCCTTCCAAATCTAACCTTTGTGCGCTAAGCTCTATCTCACCAACAGCTCTCAGTTCCGTCACAGGCCGCACCCTGCATAGACCCATCTGGATGTAGGGTTGGGTAACAGTGTTAGCTTTAGCGTGGTGTGATAAGTGTCAGGCTAATCTGATCTCTTCTGTTTCTCTCAGACAATGGCATCTCATGCATTCCTTTGGCATCCATTTCCCTCGCTTTTACCAATGAACTGTATAATTTTCTCACATTAGGCTTCACAGTGAAAATGGAGATAAGGGACCAAACGGTAATTATATTCATAATTACCTTCTCTATCAACTAAGAGAAAGAGAGAGAAAGTTTTCTATCAGCACTCTCCTTGATGTTTGCCTTGGCCAGAGCACCTCAAGTCTTCCGCTTATTAAAGTCATTATGAGTATATTCTATCTGATGGACGCCCAGCTTCCTGGTATTTAGCGGTGCAAATTTCTACCCTGTTTCCTCTTCTCCTGCCTCAGTCCTCCCACCTCCCTCCTTGAGCTCTGTGAGCAACCTCATTGTTTAGGCATGTTTTGAAGAAATCATAGCTTCGGCCTTGTTTGGGGTCAGCTGTCAAGGCTCCTATCTCTGGAAAGTCCCAAAATAGCCCCATTTTACACCCTTCTAAAGGACAAGCAAAAGAAAGGGCTTGGAACAACAACCAGGCACCATCTGACTTGACGCTCAAAAACAGACGGAATCAGCCATATGTCCTTAGTCAAACAATCTCTAACAGATCCTGGCAGGAACCTGTGAAAGGTTCGTCATCGTGGAGTTCAAATGATAGCAAGAGACCTCAGAGAAAAACACTAGACTTGATATCCCCACTTCTTTCTTCTCCTTTTTTGGGGCAGTCCTGCTCTTTCATTAATTGGAAAGTGCTCCAATCAGATTTGCCAGTAAGAGCCAGATCTATTTGTTGAGATCATGTTTGACATGATAGTTAGCTCCCACGTTAAAGGATCCAGCAATGAGAAACAGGGCCTCTCCTTTCATTTCTCTGTTTTTAACTCTCTGACACAAGCACACTTTCCCTGCAGTTTATTATTCAACACGACTCGCAGTGAAAGACCGCTTCCTCTCCCATCTATACGTCAAAAAGATCAATAACCAGTCCAGCGCCTCGCCACCACAATGAAGTTCTGTCAGCGTGCCAAGAAGCTGCAAAAGTTCCCAATAAATGCGTAGCAAAACTTTCAATTTGTGGCTTTCTTGGTGTGGCTCTTGCAGCCAATGGGTTGTCAGTCAGGGCCCTGGTTCAAAAAGCCCTGAGGTTTGTTTGCTGCTGGTTCTTTTTGGAAACTTGTGGCTTTGTGACATCCGCAGCCATCCATTGGGCCATGTTGCTGTATTGCCTCATATTATCCAGGGTTGAGGAGAATTGTTTTTGGCAACAGAATGCTAACATTTTCCTATGGCACAAACCTCCAATTGGGGCCCTCTTCTTCTCCTCGCGCTGGAGGATGATGATGAGCAAGCTTTGTGAGGTCCTCCCGTTGTTGCTATGGGTACTCACTCAGCCTCCTCATTGGTGAATTGTTTGACTCGAAGATTACTACATTGGTCATTCTCTCAAGGTTTGAGTTGAACTGTACATGCAAAACCACCGCTTTATGGGCCCTACGCAGAAAACCCCCTTGAGGCGTTTCTGCTGTTTTTTCACGTTAAATGAGTTCTGGAAATAAACAGAGCGGGATTTCGCTCCGTCATGTGTTTTAGGCTGTGACAGGTCTTGTAAAAACAACAAGGCAGTCCACTCGCTGAGTGTCTCTCCCCACGTCGTGTTTTCTTTTGTCCACTCGGTCATCATGGCGTGTCAATACGAATGGTGCTAAAGTGGTGTTGAAAAACTCCTGACTCTGTCCAATAACAAAAGCTGTGCTATGAAACACTAATAATGGTCGGGTTTTCCCTCCCGCCTAGTGTGAAAGCACACACCACAGACATGGTGAGAGACACTTACACACACAGTCTCACGTGCACAAATACACACACACACACACACACACACACATTTTCGCATACCCCTAATGAGGGTCTGGACAGGTCCTGGTGGAAGGATTCTGCAGGTGGCTGCACTTTCATCAAGCCAGGACTGGATTTGTTTATGTTTGAGGTCATATGGGCCAGAGAGCGAAGTTTGTGTGCCCAGACACACACTCACACACACTTTCTAATTACCCTTGCTTCAGTGTTTTCTCTTTTCCATAAGACATATTGACATGTCAGCATTCAGCCTGCTAGATACAGAACAAATGGACATTTTTACCTCCCTCTGTGTAGTGGAAAATCTATCCCTCCCAACATAGGCCAGTCTCTATTTGGACCTGTCTCACCAACCCAGAGTAAAAGTCACTTTGAGATGACGGTGACACGTGCAATAAATCATAGCACCGGCAGTCAGTGGCCAATCACATTTTCCTTCCCTAATTAATAGCTTATTTATTTGCTTGGCGGGGTCCTGCTGCAAGGCTGGGCCAATCTGTGTGTGCTTCTGTCTGTGTGTGTTTGTCTGGTGTGTGTGTGTGTGAGTGCTTACAGTACGTCAGTGTTGACAGAACATCTCCACCTGCCTTTGTGTTACAGTTATTGTCATTATTGCACAAGCCCTCATTTTTCACCACTGGAAACCCTGTTAACCACCAATCTTTAAATGCTACGTTTAACAAGAAAAGCAAACCAAAAAAAAAACAAGAAAGAAAGAAAATTGGGTACGTTTCCAAAAAACAATTTGGTTTATAATGGCACAGAATTCAAAGTTAAGGTTTATAATTAGCATTTTCCTGATAGTCAGCTCTGTGTTTCTGGACCAAAAAACTGGGGTTTGGAAGATAGAAAGCCTGTGCCGCTCCGACCCCCCACCTGAAGCTGAAAGACATTAAGGCATCAGTAAAACCACTCGTGTCTGCTTGCATGTCTTCTACAGTTTTAGGTTACTCTTGCACAATTTGATACACACACATATTTACACTTGGCATGTAGCTGAAGAGAGCAGGGGGAAAGTCCAGAAATTGTCCTATAGTTGTTGAACGCCTGGTAGCATTTTAGGCGACCCAGCCAAGTTGTTGGTTTTGTAAACTGTTGCAGCTGGTCTTGAGCATTACAAGAAAGGGGAAGTCCTCCCTCTCCCTCCCTCCTTCCCTTTCGTTCTCCCTCGCTCCCTATTTCACTATCTACACTACACCATGTTTAAAGTTCACAAGCACATTTACTTACGGAGCAGACACATTAGCCCTAATTTATCTTTCATCCTATTAACTAATCATCCTGAAGCCCCTTTTTCTTTTAACCAACACAGCTGTTGCGATGAAGGGTTATTCTGTGTATTCTACAAAATAAATAAATGAATAAAAACAGAGATAAATAAATTATGTTAGTTTGCTTTTAGGCGAAATAGTCATTTTGTAACATGGCTCATTTGTTTGTTCAAACTAGCACATCAGCATCTGTGGCTCTTTTTGCAGGAAGCATAACCATTTTTCTCAGTCACAGAAATGCAATACACACACACCCTTATTAGACGCTGCATGTGGTTCTTATCTACTGATACAATGAACTCTCTGCAGCAACTAAACGGCCATTTTCAACATAATATGTAAAGAAACCAAATAATCTTGCACACTTTTGATTACTCGTATCCTCCACTTTATGAAGTCTCATTTTGTCATCATGTTCCTGTTTACCCACTTTCATAAATAGGGGCATTACAGTTATAAGTCAAATGTGTGACAAATTGGATTGGCCATGAGGGAGACTGCAACTCTTGTGGGGGGATGACATGTTTACTATTGCATTGTTTGAAGCTGATTTCAGGAACAGGATGCTTCTGTAAAGGTTTAGATGATGTGTAAGTAGGCCTAGAACGCTGTTTATAAGTATCTGTGGCGTAATTGCTCCCATTTGGTGAGGCTGAGAAACAGATCCCTCGACAGTTTAATGGAGGAAACCACTGCGTATGGTACGTCGGAGCACATATGGCCCATCTGGTTTACTCTCTGGTGAAAGGAGCGAAAGAAAAACTGTGAATGAACTTCTATCTTCTGCTATATTGTTTTTGCATTTTACTGAGGGATGAATAGGCTGTACAAACTTATGGACGCCTTTATCTTGAAGCACGTGTGAGGCACAGGACTCGTATATAAAGGTGCATAAAAGAGACTGCTGTGTGCCAGAATGTAAAGAATAGCTCCACAGTTTGCACAGCAGACTCCACTGCAGATAAATGTCTCTTTCCAAATCACAGTGGGCCACACCGGTTTAGGAAATACAAACTTTAATATGTCAGCTCTAATATAAAGGCAGCCAGTCTTGTCACAACAGCCAAACAACACACCTACTGTTAAGGTGCAGATGGGGAGGATAGGGAGCAGGAAAAGGGAGGCTCAGATATGCTGTGTGTCTGCGCTTGACGAAGTTTATGGGCCTAATTTCACTTAAACTCGCTACCGTACCGCGCTGATCCCCGCCCCACCTCAACTGCTCTGAAAACAGTCTGCATCTCTTCTTTGATCCTCAGTTGCCATCAATGGGCTTCAGAGAGGGAGAGAAAGAGACAGACAGACGGGGAGAGACTCTGGGTTGCCATTATACATGAAATGCCCCCTCATTGCAGCAGTGCAGCCCCATCTCTTCATCATTCCCCCACTTCCTTCATTTCCTCTGGCAGACACTGGGAGCATTCTACCACCCATCTGCCCCCAGTAAATATTGCTTGAAGGCTTAATTATACACACATACACACACACACGCACACACACGTACACACACAGACAGTCTCAGCGAAATTTCCTGCAACGCTGAAGCGGAGAATTAACGTCAAATCTGTGGGGCATTCATTCATCAGAGTGGGTGTGTGTGTGTGCGTGTAATGTTATGTTTGCTTCTGTGTGTGTTTTTGTGACCTCTCAGTCCATTATGATATCCCTCTGGTCACATTTATAGCCCGGAGGGTCTGTGTGATGAACTGTGAACACCCTGTGCTCATGTCATCAAGTGGCGACGGTCACAACCCGTGGGCCGAGGGCCTCCGAAGCACAGGAATCAATATTCTCTTTTAATGTTTTCATAAACAGATTTCGTTCTCAGTCAGATTCAGTTTTAATGTCTTGATCATTTCCATTTATAACTGTATTTATAACTGTTGTAAAGCAATCTGGGTTTGTTAGCATTGAGCACTTTACAAATATAGATATGTATTTTGTGTTTGTTTTTCTTAGCAGATGATGAATGACCATGAAGAAGCCTCCCCTGACAGCTGCATCAAAAAGGTAGGATGGTTAAACCTATTTACACCTGTATTAACCTGTTTGTGTGCATTTAAAAGTCAGTGCAACAGTGGTTCCTCTCAAATCTTCTGGCCTTGCTTTCCGAGTTGAGAAGATATTTAACATTCATAGTTGAGTTAAGAACTACTAACCATGCCACCAGATGACAGGATTAGAAGTGCCTCATACGAACTGGGGAGCTTCAGAAGACTGTTTCCTTACTAATCAAACTGCAACACAGCTTGAAGACTTAAAAGTTTTAGTTTGTGTCTGATGGTTACTTTTCTTGGCATAATCTTGTGTACATGTATATAATTTCTTTATATGTTCCTCTTGAAAAATAGAGCTCCATGAGCTTTCCTGAATAAATAAAGCTTAATTAACTAACTAAAACATCTGCTCGATGTACAAAAAAAGGTCATCTACATGTTTTGTAAACTAAATATAGTTGAATATCGACAGTGTTTAACTTCCTGAACTTCCTACAAAAAGCTGCATCGGCACATATGTCAGTGAAGGCTTGAATGAATTATCTGTATTAGACTGTATTTATATGAAAGTGCCTCAGTAACTTGTTTATCAAGAACTTACAGTCAATAATCTGCAATCTAGGAAAACCCTTTCCCACCCATACAAAAACACCAACACGCACAGAGGGACCGACACGTCCCATTGACCAGTCACTGACCACTTTATGAGGTGATAAATTTATTGAAGGGGCTGGGCAGTTTGTTTTTACGGCCGGTGTCGCCGGGTCAAGACGGGACAGCGAGAGAGTTCATGTCCATCTAATGGCCCATGAAAGAACAATGGCTGCAGCACGGTGTGACGTTCTCTCTGAGAGGGACTGAAGCCGTGCAGCTGCAGCTCCGACTCAAGTCAATGGCAGGCCAGCGAAAACCTAAATCAATGGTTGAAAATGGGACAGCAGTAAATTATGCAGGGTTTTATCAGATTTAGCTTTGCAAAAGCAATCCATATCTGCAGTATGGCGCCAGTAATTCAAATACTCCAAAACCTGCTATTGGCATTGTCTTGAAAAATTCGATTTTTTTTCTTTTTCACTTCGAAATTGATTGACCGACCTTGCAGCACAATAACCATTAGTATGAGATGGTAGGAGACTTTTAACTAGAAATATTTGTTTACATATGTTTAATTCCAATCTGGACTTAATGATTAATGGCGATTGACAAAACAGAGCTTAAAAAATGTTCACTATTTCACCTGAGTGCTAAAGTTGTTGCCATTTTGTTTTCATCATGGATTTAGCTATCAAATAAATTAAAACAGACTCTGTCTCCAAAGTTTGGCTGTGCCTTTTGTCTTATCTTACATGACAGGATGGTCAAAACATCAGGACCAGAACTAATAGTGGACTACTTTTCAACACAAAATCCAGCTTCTCCTAATAAAAGCAGTGTGTGAGAAGAAAGAACGCGTTTACAGAGATGTCTCTAGAGCAACCTTAGCAAGATGTATTCCGCTTAAAATGTCTTCAGACATAATTTACAATTATGACCAATTTGACCCTTAAATTTCACTTAAATTTCTTCATTTGCATTTCAGGTCAAGGGTCTTGTTGCTCTACCCTCAAGAAACAGGCAGTCATGCAAATCACAGACTGCTCGGTTGATTTGAAATCCTACATTAGTCAATGAGCTTATTTTAGGAGTTGACCGCAGGTGGTTTGGGGAGTTCCCTGTTCCCCACATGTTCGTACAATGTGGAAAAACCTGGACGGTTTTATAAGCTACCAAGCCACCTTACACGGAAGAATGGCCTATGCACTCCAGTCTGCACACACACTCTCATTTACACACACATTTACATGCCCTCATTTAAAGAGACACACATATACGCACTGATACACGCGTCGAGTTGTAATGCATGCACTTAGAAGATGA
The DNA here is from genome assembly GCA_028564955.1 of Terapon puta. NCBI lineage: Eukaryota > Metazoa > Chordata > Actinopteri > Centrarchiformes > Terapontidae > Terapon > Terapon puta. Next base: position 7,588,811 of record JAOXYL010000050.1, on the reverse strand, counting down.
TAGAACTCACTACACTACACTTACCTACAGTTCATAAAATCCAAACACACACACACTGGCCACATCTCATTATGCAGAGTGTGAGTTGCGGTGGGCCCTCGTCGGGCGGTGGCAGACCACATGCCTGTTATGAATATGAATGAAATTATGCATGAGCCTTTCCTTATGACATGACTCATTCATCCACATTGTGTAGTCACACACAAACACAGGGCATGGGCACACATGCACATAAACATTGACTTCTCCTGCCTCCACCATGTCATTACCATCGCTATGCTTGATTAAGGCAGAATGTTAATTGAGTTGTAGCTTGTGAATAAACTAGTTCACTGCTGAAAGGTGTGTGTGTGTGTGTGTGTGTGTGTGTGTGTGTGTGTGTGTGTGTGTGTGT
>JAOXYL010000050.1:7577568-7588271 GCA_028564955.1 Terapon puta | reverse complement strand
CTGATTAATTTCATTTGGACAGACTGCAAGCTGCTGCTGAATGCATGACATTTATAAGCACTGGAAGATTACTTACTTTTGGCTTCTCTTATTGTTCAAATGAATTCCAGAGGCATGGCATAGATACTTGATAAGTAATGATCATAAGTAATATTTTGTAACCTCATCAGTACAACTTCATAACTTACAGCTATGCCCTTCACCCCATGGTTGACACATGATAAGTATTTGGTCCCGAGAAGACAGACTAGTGGATTTCATTGCTAGACTTGATTATACTGAATTATACCAGGGACTGTAGGGAAATACTCTTATTTAGAAGACCTAATGTTATGGCTGAAAGTGCCAGGAGCTACTACCAATATGTAATTTAAGGTTATAGTAATTTTATGGTCAATTTCTACACAGTTTTTTGAAAGTTACACAATGATTTACTCAAGGCAGAAAATTTAAATAATCAGATTTCAGAGGAAAACAGTAGTGTAAAAAAAACAAAGACAGAAATAATAACAGAATTTAAAAGATAATAAAAGAAACATAAAAACAGGATATTCCATTTGCTAAAAGTTGTAAGATCATTTAACTTGACCATGCAGTACTATTGTAGTTTTTATAGAAACATGACACATTGTACTTGACCACAAACACAGGCTCATTGCACGTTGCTGAGTAAGTCTAAAAGGAGTGTAAAGGCAGGTGGGGGGCACTGGTAGAGTCAGGGTTAAGACGAGGGATAAAACAGAAGCAAATATGTTATTGTAGCTTCTCAAGCCCACTTATTGAAAGCTGCCCAGAGCTTAGAGCTGTGTGTGTGTGTGTGTGTGTGCGTGTGTGTGTGTGTGTGTGTGGATGCACACATGAGGTATAAGGCCATGGACTCATATCCTGCGCTTTCTTAGACATGGATTGAGGCATATTGGCTTACACTCATGCGTCTTCACACCCCACCCACAGACAGAAAGTAACAAGGTGCGTTATCTGAATCCACATCCATCCTCTTTCGCTCATTTCATCCCCCCTCTCTCACTCTCTCTCTCAGCAGACAGGATGGTGTTGTTGAAGCTATAGATTGCTATCAGTGGCTATTGGTGATAGGATCAGGGATTGTTTGATTTGGTCCAGTCCGGCCATACAAAACAGGACTATCTGTCTGTTTAGCTGTCTAGGCCCTGCTTACGTATATTCTCATTCACATGCTGCATACACACTTGGGTTTGTGTGTATGTGTGTAGAAGTTAATAGGGTATCGGAGGACTTGTGTTTCTTTTTGGATTCCCTGGATTTAAAAGTGGTAGCCCAATAGGGAGCATGGAAAAGAAGGCAGTCTATGCTCTGTGTGTGTGTGTGCGTGTGTGTGTGTGTGAGTGTGTTAATCCTCATCTTCAGAAGAGCGCTGCTGTCCATCCCAACGTGTGTAAACACTCCAGCAGATCAGATGGCAGATAATGACTTCCAGATAGACACCCTCCATTCAACCAGCGGAGAAAATCAATGAGCACTGATTGCTTTTTTCCCAAGACGATCATCTCCCCCCGAAGGCTGCTATCTATCTCTCTTTCTATCTCTGTTTCTCTCTCAATTTCTCCATTGCTCTCTCCAAGCCTCATTCATTCACCTCTCAATACCACTGAGATTGAATCAATTCATGCCGCTTTTCACGGGGGGGATTTATTGTGAAAAGATACAACGGAATATCTCTTTAAGATGATTGCGTCCCTGATGCTCTGTCTGTGTTTCTCTTCTTCATTTACTTGTCTGAGTGTGCCTAACATGTGTACCTAACATATTTCCTTTTAGAGACGATGTTTTCCGGATTGAGATAAATGTATTGACAGAGACCTGCTTTCATGTTCTGTCAGTCAAACTCCAGCACTCGTCACGATGCCATGCACGCAGTAAATGTGCGTTTTAAGATGCAGCATTGGCCGTAAATGGGAAAATGAGAGGGGTTGATGTGAACTCTGACCTATAAGTAGATTTTTCCCACTCTCTGTTGAAAGACTAGAGAGCCAAATGGGGGTCAGCTGCAGCTGAGATACTATGGGTGTGTATGTGCGCGCAGTTGTGCATGAGTATCTTTTTTCTCCTATATCAAGCTGGGGAATTGAGTCTCCAAATACGCTAGCTAAATGACCCTAAATGTATGAGGGCTATTATGTGGACAGAGGGAGGCTCATGGGTCACAGAAGTGATCCAGCGCTCCGGGCCATAGTTTACCCCCTGCCAACTGCACCACACTCCCCCATCCCTCCCCTTTCTTAAATAGGCTCATGATTGATTGATAATTATGATAATTTGTTTGAAATGATTATCTGGATATTATAATCACTGCCACCCCAGTGAGCCATGGGGGCAAGTCATTTTTCATAATGCTGAGCGTCACAAATACCCCCCCGGTTACAGGGGTGGCTCTGTGTGTGTGTGTGTGTGTGTGTGTGTTTATCTGTGTGTGGGGGTGTGAATGCCCAGGGCTTGGCAGTGGGTTCCCCAGAGCCATGACTTGACTGTGGAGTGATGAGCCCAAAGAGCAGGAAATGGCCCGAACACACAGGCACACACACACACATAAGCACATGGACTTAAACACAAAGCCCATAGTAAAGGCCTACAAAGTTCAATTTAACTTAAATGTCTCTTATATTCGAATTCTGCTCAGTATCGCATAGATAATGTGCATATACACACTATTATTTGATTTGTCAGACAAAATAAGCTATTTGAAGATGTCATTTGACTTCTAACTTTTGATGATAATTTTTCACTTTTTTCTGCTGGAAGGATTTAATCATTAATGAGAATAATATAGTGAGCGAGTGAACGAGATATATAAAACAGAAAACAGACTTCACCTGTATGATTTCATGTCTGCTCCAGCAAAAACATACAAACCGTCCATGATGATCAGGAAGTTTCCAAACATCTTCTTGTCATTCTCAGGCAATGAGCAAACACACCGTGGCTCCAATCATCCCGTCTTTGCTGTCATCTGAAGGAAAAGACGGGGAGGAGTGTGTGAGCGTGTGTGTGTGTGTTGGGTGGGTGCGCGGTTGAGGGGTGCAGGAATAATATTTGCGGTTTTTGCTTCACCCTGAGATGACTTAATGATGATATGGGTCCCTTTCTTCTGCTGGGCAGGGTTACGTTTTAATGGGGCCTGAGTGACATGTTTTCATTTGGCTCTGTAACCTGCCCCCCCAACCTCCACCCACCCAGCACCACCACCACCACCACCACCAGCACCACCGTCACCACCTTCGTCCCCATCCCCCCCTTCAAAATATACACCACCAAATCCTACACTGCGTCAGGTCCAATGGGGAAAAAAAAGAAAGTGGTTAGAAACCAGAGGCCGCGAGCTCTGAGCCTCCATGTAGTTTGGTAGTTTAGTTGTGGACGGGCGGGGAGTGGTCCCTCACAGACAGACAGACAAGTATGCAGAGATTGAGCCCACATGGTCAAAATCATGTAAGTTGCCATTTGTTTGGATCGCACAGCAGGATAATCTTTCCAGCCGTGCGCTTTGCCTCCTAATTTTCCTCTGCACAAAGGTTAAAATAAAAATGATCTCAGATGAAGGAACACTTGTAAGTCTTTGTGAAAGGCGGTTTTGAAATGCTGCTTTTGGAAGTTGGCGGTATGTCAGTGGCACCCAACAGAGCTCAATCCACCCCCTCGGCTTTATGATCATCTATTGATTTTGCAGCAGGAGTGGTCAGAGATTTTGACAATTTTCTGCAACTTTTCATAGCCAATTTCTTAGAACAGTAGTTGATTTTTGGTGGAGTATTCTTTTCAATTCTCTTCAGTTCCTGGTTTCATTATAAGATTCATCTGCCTAGACTTTGTGAGCCAATACCGCTGCTCTGTGGAAGGTCACATGGTCTGGACAAAGTCAGGGTTGTTGGAGAGGAGGTGGGGAGTAGGAGGAGAGGTGAAGACAGAAAGAAATGGTCTTTCTCTTCCTCTGTCTGTCTTGTCTGTGGGAACTGTCCCAGCTATGGTTATTGCAGAATGCTGTCATTATGCCTTGCGAGGAGCATTCACTCAAAGGCCACTGCTGTGTGTCATGTATGTGTGTGTGTGTGTGTGTGTGTGTGTGTGTGTAAGTGCCACTTTTAACTTGCAGTGGCACTTTTAACTTGTGAGTGTGTGTGTGTCTGTGTGGGCTCTGACTGACGCATCTCTGTTGTTATCGCTGATCGAAACCCGACGTCACAATGGAGTGAAGCTCTGGGAGAGGAATTCAAGTGGGAACGAAAGAAAGAAAGGGTGGAACAGATAGAGAGAGACAGGGCGAGGGGGCGAAGGAGAAGCACGAGGTGATCGGAGGCACTTTCACATCAGCTGGCTCCCTGACCTCTCTCTCTTTCTCTCTCTCTCTCTCTCTCTCTTTCTTTTCTTGTGCCTTTCACTCTTTCTGTCCTTCCCTCATTCCCTCTCTTGCAGCCTTTGTTTCTCCATAATCTCTCTCCCAGTGGCCATTCCCACCACATTCTCTGGGGTCACCCAACAAAAGGAGGAGGGCAATAGTCTGACAGTTGCAGGGGCTGTCATATGAGTTTCCTCACACACTGACTTTCACACATTTGTTTTTACCATCCGTATGAGGACACTCCGTTGTTCCCTAATTATCACCCTCTCCACCACATGTCTAAAGAAATAAAATTCCCCTCTAAAGCACTTGAACTTCTGGATATATTTTATTGTTAAATTGAATATTCTTTGACATATCATGCCATTTATTTTCTGCTCCTGTGGATAGTCTGTCAAACACAGGCCTACATGAAGTAACTTCACACTGAAGAATTGTGCAACTACAAAGGTGTTTTACAGCCAAAATATTATCAGTACAGAAAGGGTGATTTCATTTTTGGATTGGGCTAAGCAATCAAATCCATGGCAGAAGAGACACAAATACTTGTTCAGTAAACTACAGTACCATGCAGCCACGGCCTGAAAACAAAATTAATATCTCATCGCTCCTGGAAAGCCTTAGACATTACAAGCTGTTTTCATTAACTCTTACGCTTCTCTAGCCTTAATCCTCATGCAAGTTCTAATGTTTACCACATACTAGTAAAATGTCCCCACTTTGGGCCATTATTGTAACCTTTCTGTGTTTTTAAAGACATTTGATGCTTTTATGCTTCAAAATGAACACAAGAACACACATACCCACACAAACTAGACACACACACACACACACAAACACACACACTCGGCCTTGTCTGTCAAGAAAGCTGCGAGTCCATTAAGGCAGATAGAGTGAATACAGAGGGCCGGCCGGTCAAGCATTGGTGATAATAACATGACGACCCGCATGGCGTTGCCACGGAGACCTAGAAGCCAGGGGGAGGCAAAGAACAGAGAGTTGTGTGGTCCTGCTCGTCAAAAATATTTTCACGTGTCAGACAAGGGAGATAAAGGTTCGTCAGTGCGTGAGAACGAAGGGGTGTATTTGAAACTCCACATCACAAGGGGGAGTATTTCTTTTGTGTCTTTAACAGTTCTGTGTCACACTGTACTGTGCAGATACGATCACCTTTTTTTACCTTTTTTTCAATGTCTTGCACAAAATGTTCACATAAGATGGGACAGCTCGGAATATCTCACAATATCATTCTCTCGATCATTTGAGAAAATGGGGCGTTTTTCACACACCGTACATTTTTGCATCATTTTTATATTGTTCCTCTTTGTTGTTCTTCTTCGCAACACTGCATTAATCGCCACGAAAAGAGGAAAGACAAAATGCTGCCGGAGAAACAGAGATGGCGAGATGTTGACACAACACAACGTCTATAGATAGACGGGGGCAAAAGATGGAGCTCGAGCAAGAGAATGAGAGTTAGTAAAGATGGAAAACCTCAGAGGGCCAGAGACAGCCGGAGGCAGGGGGATGGTGAGGTGGGGCGGGTGGTGGTGGTGGTGGTGGTGGGGGGGCGACGGGGAGGAATGCCAGAATGCCCAAGAGAGGCAAGAACTGCCAGCCCAGTCACAGACACAGTCCGTCTGGGGAAGAGAGACAGAGAGTGGGGGTGAGAGGCCGGCCCCGCCAACACAAGGTCATGTGAAAAAAGATCCCCCTTTCTCCACCCACCCACCTACCCAAGCATCCATCCATCCATCCATCCCAGCTTCCACAAGTCACTCTGCCCCCTTGAATAATTTAGGTAGACAAAACATTTGAAAACTGTTCTTAAAAAAAAAAAAAGGAGAAAATAGTATAGAATGGTAGGACAGCGAACGGTCCCGATGAGGAGATGGCGGGAGACAGTGGAAGTGTGTCTGGGCGTAACAGGTCTTAGGGGAGCTTTTAGCAGCGGAGTGGTAAGTGAAGCGTGCCGTGTGTTGGGGCTGCTCTGGTTAACTGTCCTCATACTGAGAACGTAGGCCTCCAACACACACACACACACACAGACATGTGTGTGTACCATAGCACGTGAGTTTTAGTGTTAATTTGGTGGGCAACAGACAAGAAAGAAAAAGCTCTCTTGTTTTTCAGCTAAAGTGGCTGGAAAGTTTAAAAATTCAGCTGCTATTTTCGTTAAAATCAGAAAAATGTGAAAAGGCCTCTGTACACCATGTGGAGGTTTGGTTAAGAATGTGGAAATATGAAGCTGCTCAATATCTACTAGGTGTGTAGCACGCTGGCAACTTTAACAGCAGTTATTTCAGGGCTGTATCGATGAATCAATGAGAATTAATGGCAGTGCTTTTAATTGTTTTTTCAGCAACTGCTCCAGCACGAGTTGATCAATTTCCGTGAGTAAAATTCTTGACTTGGTTTAATTTTCACAGTTCATCTGGATATACATAATCCTTCAGTCAGTGGAAAGGTGCATTTGAAACGTGGCTCCAATTTACCAAGTCTTCTCTCAAGCAATGTTTTTTTGTACTTTGTAGTTGGTCTTCGTGGCTGCTTGAAGGCATGTTTTTTGTTTGTTTTTTTTTAATGGTGGTTTTTGTTTGTCTGATTTTTTCTATAAAGGTTTGCGACTGTGGTGATAGTTGAAGAGGCTCTTAATGCAATCTGTGCATTGTTGATCTGTTTGTGTCTGCAGCAGGTGTTTTGATTAGGAATGCACAAAAGGACATAAAAATGTGCATTTCTGAAGTTACACAAATAATTAATCACAGCATTTTAGACAGTCTTTTTTCTGTGGTTGACGGGATCTGTACCTGTTGCTCCAAATTAGGATAATCCACCGTCAGACACATTCTGAAAACCAAAGTTTCTGTCCTCTCTATCCCTAGTTTATCCTTTATCCTCACTTCCTTCCCTCTCCCCCTCCTTCCTCTCTCCTTCTCTCCAGTCTCGGCTGAACAGTATGGTCTTTGACTGAGTCTTAATCTTCATTACAGGGCATTAGTCCACTGGGGAGGCCCTGTCTCGTCTCCCCACAGCGCAGCCTGGCACTGTCCCGCAAGGGACGTCCCGCAACGGCACAGCACAGACACCCTGCCAACCCCCTCGGCCCCCACCGGCTTCACCTTGGTCACCCCTTCGCTCAAATGAACTGTTAAATAAACGGCAGGCCTTAATCCACATGAAGGAGCGGGGGTGGATATGGTGGAGTAGGTGGCAAGGCTGGTCCGTAGAAACAATAGAGCTGGCCCTAGACCCCTCCATTTAAAGCAACCATCAATCATACTCACCATGAGATTTCACTTTCTTTTCTTTTTTGACGCAGATTTTATCATTAATGACTAAATCTCAGGGAATCAGAGCGACAGTAATCTGAGGCATGTGGCTGAGCACTCATATGCGGTCCGTGAGCATGGCCTAGTGTCTGATCCATATGCATATGGTCTCATGAGAGGAAAGGTAGATATAGTCTGTTTTAAAGGCCCTTCTGCATTTTTTAACTGTCCCATCGCTTGCAGTTATTATTCACACACTGGTGTCGTCCCCTCACATGGAAGGGCTTGCACAGATTTAAACAGACGTGCACAGCTTCATCAGCGTACCGCTCCGTCACTGCGCTCGCTAACAAGGACAGTCGACTCGCTGTGAATTAGATAATTAAAGAGGATGGCTAATTGAGTAAACAACCATCAGGGCCGTCACCCCTAATTAAGTGATTACAAGGAAGAGCACACTCAGCGGGCGCAGCGCTAATTAACACATACACAAACACACACACAGACACGTGTGAGGACATGGAGAATTATCTGTTACAGAAACAATGATTAGGCTGAGTGGGGGATCCCAGGAGAGGCAGGCAATGAGAGGGGATCCCACACACACACATGCAGAGCATCATCCCGAGAGAGGGGTTTTCTGTGTCTCAGTGCTAATTCATAGTGGATAATCCTTTTATTCAGCCGACATTGGAACTGATGAGAACAGTTCACCGCAGTCACAGAGAGTGACCTGCTCTCTGCTGATACAAACCTCCGCAGACAATACCTCCGGACCGAGCACTGAGAGAGAGGCCGACAGCAGTACTGAGATGTTAGGCAAAGCTCAATTTGAATGCAATTACACCTCTTTTCTTTTTCAGCAGTGATTATTTTCCCAAGCAGCAGATTTTCACATAAAAAATGTTATACCCAAATGTAATAATCTAATCAAATCTTTGTATATATTTACATATTTTGTTGTGCTTCTTCACTCCGCTACCGAAACCCATTTTGTTTTTCCACACTCCATGGGAGTACACTATACACTGGGAGTCGGCCATGCTGTAATCTCAGCTGTGACATTTCAGATCGAGATGCTCATATGAGGATATTATCATAGAGAGTGTTTCCCTAGGGAGAATTATCCAGAACATTAACCAGGGAGTCAAAGTGATTATTTTACCCCAATTCTCCTTGGGGAATGTAATAGCATGGATATGACGTGATTTATTCTAATATAAACTCTATCTAGTCAAATATTTATTTGGATGTTAATGGCTTTGTTCAGTGAAAAGGGACTCTGCCGAGAAAATGCACAAAAGGTCGGGCTACGATTGAAACTGTACCAAATTCATGTCAATTCTTTGGGTCCAAAAGCTAGATTTAATCTCCCACAAAAAGAGATTATTATGTGTTTTCATAACTCATTTTCAATCAGCTGTTTTTCCTTAATGCACCAGGTCAGATGTAATATTCTTTCCTGAGTGTACAGGATTTTCACAGCAGAGCACAAAAGCAGATCAGCTTGGCTTAAAATCCACTTACAATGGGAAAAAAAATGCATTAATTAAGAATCGCTCCAGGGATGAAGTCTAATTATTTTTGGAACAGAACAGATTTTCCACATTGGTCAGGATAACTGTGGTGTGGTGTTATCTGCTAACAACAAGGCCAGCCTTTCTTCTCCCCTACTGGCACCATTGTGAGGCTGATTTAAGATCCCCAGCTAATGGGCATACCTGCCTGACAAACATGACTTCTTAGCAGGTGACTCCTGTCAAGTTTGTCTGAAATAACAGGTAAATGAATTAGCAATAAAATGGACTTAGGGGTAACAGGCAGGGGTGCCCATTATTACCGCTCCTAATCACTAAAGAGATGCCATTCACTTGCCTTAAGAAGGCAGCATTTTTCACCGCTTGCTGGCCACCGGCCCCCTCAGAGCCACAACACATTTCTAATGGAAGGCTCTCTGCTTGAGTTCCAACCTCCCGAAAGCCCCCAACCATTTCTTTCTTTCGCTCTCTTTTCTCTCCTCCACCCACACCCCACTTCCCCCTTTTCTCTCCTGTAAGATTATCAGTTTTGATTACCGCCGGCAACAGGCTCTTACCAGCGGTCGGAAGCGGCGTCTCACAGACCTGAAAGGCCCTCAGCAGGTTGCAAGAAGCTTTTGAAATTATGGGGCTGGGCTCAGAGGGAAAGTGCTCTGCGTGCTGCTTCGCGGCCATTTAATCAACTCCTGACTTTTGATAGTCAAATAATGGCTAATTACAGTAGCACCTGCCCACAGGGTTAAAGGGTGGAACAGATTTAATGAGAGAAAGAGAGGAAAGAGACAGAGAGAGAGAGACAAGAAAATGAAAGAGAGTGAGGAGTAAAGACAGAGAATGTGTATTATTATCTTCACGTCTTGCTGATTGAGTGCCATGAATCAGTAAACCCGGGGATGCTCTTATGTGCCGCTACCTCTTTCGCACAAAGAGGAGTTGTTTTTCTCACATAGAGCTCATGATTGACAAGGGCGGTGTGGTGCCAGGGGAGAGGAATGTGCGACTGAAAGAAACAAGATTGACTTTGATTAGCAGTTTGTGTTTGTGTAAATATGAAAGGACACAAAAAAATGTAAAAAGATGCTTACTTGAGCCTGAGCTTTCCCTTTTTGAGAGCCGCAGTGAGTGTAAGCACAACTAACTTTCATAGCCTAGTTGACAAGTTAATCATTTTATATGCATAGAAATAGTGCATAAAAGAGCAGAATTAATTTCTAATTAATAAGTCCATAAAATTACTCCCATGTCGCTCGTTCTTCACACCGTGGACCCGTCTCTGTCTCCCTCTCCGCCTCTCTTGGGAGGCAGTTAGAGAGATAATGAGCAAAGACAAATGGGGCTATTAAAGGGACAATTTGATAGTTCACACACCGTGTCTGGCGTCCTAAAACAAGATGTGCTTGATAGAGCACACCCAAACACCCTCTACACACACACACACACACACACACACACACACACACACACACACACACACACACACACACACGCCCCAGAAGGGGTGACAGATCAAAGCATATTAGA
>JAOXYL010000050.1:7562051-7577468 GCA_028564955.1 Terapon puta | reverse complement strand
ACACACACACACACACACACACACACACACACACACACACACGCCCCAGAAGGGGTGACAGATCAAAGCATATTAGAAATGACCTATGTGTCAGTGCATTGATCTAAGACCAGGTGGCACCCATACATGCAGGCTGAGCCGCTTGTTTGCTTTTTCACCCACCCACCCCCCATTTTCTCTCTCTCTCTCTCTCTCTCTCTCTCTCTCTCTCTCTCTGTCTCTCTCTCTTCCTCCTTTCTTGTGACCAGCAACAACTTAGTCCGAGCACTCTATTGTTCAGGCACAAAGGCTATGTAAAGACACGTCAGCGATTACAAAGCTGCAATGGCACAGCTCAATTACTCAAACGTTGCTCTGTACCATGTTGGAATACATGTGTTTGTAGGTGTGTGTGTGCGAGAAAAAGGCTGTGTGTTCAGTGAGTGCATAGCTCCTGTGAGATATTAACAGGGTTGTGGCTGTGTCAGCAGCGCCGCACTGTGTTTTTTGTCTTTCATGTTCCATTTATTTGACCTCTGACCCTCAAACACACAGCAGCTTCACTTCAGACCCCCCTACTGCCTTTACACACCTCCGCACTCTCATACACAAACACACACACGTCCATACACACACCCACGCACGTATCTTCACATGCGACAGAGTAATCCATTTCTCTCTCGGACCCTCTCTCTTTTTGTGCTATCACAAACCATATTTGCCCCATCCAATCAGTTTGATTAATCATGCGCCAGACCACAGTCCTGCAATCAGATGACCAGAGCATTGCACCCCTCTCAACACACAAACACACACAGACACAAACGCACACACACTAGTGCTTGTGGGCAAGTATTTCCCCATAGACATCCTCAGTGTGACAGGACCATAAACTAGCCATTTATCAAAGTGTCCCCCCAGTGCAAGCACATACAAAGGCACACTCACACACACATACACACACACTCACACACACACACACACATTATCTAAGTGGTTTAAAAAATGATCTTCTCCAACTATGCATCCTCTGAAATTTCTCCACCAGCTGACCGTGAAACTAAGATGAGTCATAGCTTATTGATATCATCATTCATCACCTTTCTGTGGAATTGTACCCAATAATTCTGACATATTCTCAGATTGTCTGACAAATTTCTGTCATCAAATGTTACTTTATTTTTCATTTAAAACTTATTTAAACTTGCTTTTGTGTTTTACATATATTCAGAGTTTTGTCTAGAGTATTGTCTCTTTTTTATTCTGATGCTGATTTCACGCATGTCACTATAATACTCTGCACTGATCAGGAGAGAGGGGTGAGTTCCATTCATATTTTTGCGCATTACTCTTTTGAATCATTACAATTAAAGCACAAATCCATAAAAGTTTATCTTAGCCATGACGGGAACCTGATATCGAAGCCCATATTTTAATATGCACAACAACGTGCATGTGGCAGTGTCGATTCCTTTGTGTCTCCATGAGCCTGTTGCCCTTCAGTAGTAGCTGCATAATTCTGAGGCTTGAGTAATGCAGAACCCCTGCCGTTCTTTATGGCACATGGGTCAATAGTAATAATAAAAGAGATATTCATAGACATGTGGGGGGGCTCTCACTCTGGCATATCAGCTGAAGATTTAAAAGCCCTGTTTTTTTTCTCCTTACACACAGTCTCCCGTGCTCTTTGTATCTCTGCCGCTCTCTTTTTATGTCTCCATCTTTTTCTCTCCTTTCTCCCCATCAATCTTTCAGCCGAGTTAAACAAAGTAGAGGCAGCAGGGAAAACAAAAGGTTCTCCGATGTCTGGTCACAGAACCATTGTGACAAGTCCATCCAGTAATTTACACAGACACTCATATTCATATTCTTTATTAATTAAGTACTACTACCTATGTTGCTTTGTAGGTCAGAAGCTAAACGCAGACATCGTACACACAATAAAAAAAAACACAGCGCATCATTGCATCTTTCTCTATCTTTGTAGTTACAGCCATACAAGCCATGCAGGCGACTTTGCAGCAGCTCAGTGAAGCCTTTTTTATTGCTGGCCTATGTTCCAGAGGGCACTCTGTGTCAGTAATCAGGATATGGGGGTTATCCTGGATGACCTATGTATTGAGCCTGCTAGCGCAGCCATTTCCAGTGCTAACACAAGTTAATAAAATCCCTGACTCTCACTGAGAAGGAAAGAGCCATTGGATTGGTGGCTTAAACAACATGGCAGACGAGGGCAGGCAACCTGCCTAACCTGGCATCAAATGTTTGAGCAAATGTTGTTAGAAAGTCATCATTACTGTGCAGAGATTGCAAAACTTTACACGGTCTTGTGACAGGGAAACCAGACTCTTCAAATGCTTGTTTTTTTAAAGGGTCAATTCAACCAAATTATAAAAAGGATATTCTCAGAAACACCATTTCCCAGAATCTGATTAACCACAAAACACACTGTTTTCATGGGGACTATTTCTTTTGTGGGGAATTGTTCCAGTGAACACTCAGAGAGCGTGTAGAGTATCCAGAGTAACGGGGACAGTGACAGTGGAAAAAGACATTGCTTTTCAATTATGAGGGGTCGACCACAGAAATCTCTGAGACTAAAAACCTTAAAAAATAAAACACAACTATCTGCTATGAACTAGATACCAGTACTGCTAAAATGAAAAAATGTTTGTTTGTTTGTTTTTCAGTAAACCGACCTTTTAACATGTAATTTATTGTGTATTTCTGCGAGTAACCTGAAGCTTGACCTTGGTGCCACTACTGGGGAGTTTTCCAAAATGTCCATCAGTGTTACTAAAGTAAAAAAAGTCAAGACAGCTGCTGAGAACAAGATGGCTGTTGATTGTTTTCCAAAGGAATTAGCTTGGCCTGACCCTCTTGAGCCGAGCCATCTTTTGAATGGCTGACACTTTATTTGTTTTGTCCCTATAACAACAGAATCTCCTGAGCACCGCAGCGCCCATTCACCCTGGTATTGTCACAAATAACTAGACTCACTTTTCCTCTCCTTGTCTCTGTGGCGTGGAAAAAAAGCCCCTGGCTTTTTACACAATCACAGGAGGCAATGGTGAGGTATGTGTGTGCTGTGATAAGACAGAGCGATGGGAGACAGATATGGGAAGGGCAGCGGTGGTCACGTAGAAACACACATGCTGGCACAGCTCGTGCCTGTAGAGGAGATCCAGATCCGACCTTATGCTGAAGTTATTAGTGCTGAAAAAGATTGCCCAACAAGGATATTTACTATAAATGTTTGAATATGTTTCTGATAAAAATGATAATGGGTCAAAGACAAAGGGTTCATATACACAACTTTTTCTTATCACATTGAGTGTGTGTGTGTGTGTCCTGTGTGTGGATGCAGTGGCATTTCTTGAATGTCCAGCTGTGTGCAGGCGCCCCCTATTGCTTATTACCTTTCACTTTCCTCTCTGCAGAAGGCAAACAGGGCAAAAGCTACACGTGTGCACAGGCACATGCACATGGTGTTTACATAAGTGTGTGTAGCATGTTATCAGAGCCATATCTCAATTCATACATTGATCACATCTGCCACAGTGGACCATCTCTCAAAATAACGTCGGGCTTTACGGCGAAACAAAGATGCTTACTGTAGCTTGTGTGATTTCGTAATAGTTCCTCACATCACTGCCCTGTTCCTGCAGCACACACACACACACACACACATACACATAATTCTCACCCATCAATCCCAGCGTGACCCCGTTTCAAATTCATTAACAAGACTTCAAAACTTGCAGACACAGCAATCACCCCAAGCAAAATAAATTCCTGTGCCGGAGGAAAGAGAGAGCCTGTGTGTTTGTGTGTGTGTGTGTGTGTGTGTGTGTGTAAATTATAGCAGTGCTGTGTCGTCCACTGCAGAGTGGAGCGAGGAATCTGTTTGGACAACTGCTGAATGTTTTGGTTCCCCCACAGCGCCTTGGAAAGCCATGCAGCCGCTGTATCTTTTACAAATTAGCCTGCGTCGTCTACCAAGCACTTTCTCTTATCCCCGCTCTAAGCCCTGTCTGCCCACCACAGGACAGCCCTGGGTGTGATTAGGGTGGGGTTGCCATGGAGGAGAGGAGAGGAGAGAAAAAGCATGTTAATGGACATGATGATGTTTAATAGTGTTCCTGTATCAATAAACTGTTAAAAATGTTCTCAGACCATGGAAGGCAATCAGGCAATGAATTACAAACTTCAAAATGATGTAAATAAATTATGAATGATGATGAGTTTTGTTGCAATGTATTCTTTTTGTCACAGGAAAATTTAATTTGTCGATAGATTTGTGAGGTCATTGAACTTTATTTTAAACAGATTGAAAAGTGAAATTGGTTTTAATACAAACAGTTGTAAGATAAGAAATCAACTTTTGTTCTCTACATTATCCAGCTTTTAGTTTTTTTTAAATAGAAAGCAAATAAGATTTAGAAGAAAATGGATTAAAGAAGCTCACATGCTGAATTACATGACACTATTACAGACTGAGGTTCAACACGGTGTGTGAAGTTCCTTCCATCTGCTGTCAGTTGTGAATATCCATCTGTGTCTGGTTAGCAGCTCTGCTAAAGGCTACAGTAGGGCGAGGTGGGAGATATTTGATGGAGAAGGTCAAAGCTAGTCATGTGACGAGTGGAGCTGCTACACGGGCCGATGTTTTTACTACTGATTTATGATGTAAAAGCATTTGGGCTGAGGAAGCGATGCAAGAGAACCCATGTGTGAGTCAAATAGTCGATTTGATGGTGATGTGCGCAGTGAAGGTAAGGATGTGTACGTAGTCAGAGGTGTAATTGTCCGTCTGTCTGCCCGCTTGCTTGCTACTCCTTGAAAATCACACACACGTGTTCCCTCCCAGCAAAGGCCAAGCTCAGTTTTCATGAAAACAATGTTTTTAACAACAAAAGTGGCAAAGCTCAGATTTTGGGAGAAAGATAAAACAGCATATAATGTTTAAAATTCACTTTCTTTTTTTCTGTTTTTTAATTTTAAAAAATCTTTATGCATGTCTCTTCTCCTCCTGATGTAGCGTGTCATATAGTATTAGGTGGTCCAGGGTTGAGGAGGAAATCCTCTGGGCCGAGTTGAGTCGCTGCTCAACAGTTTGGCCATTGTTCACCGTCTCAGACACCAACACCCCCTCACCAAAAAAAAAAAAAAAGTAAAAGAAAAAAAGTGAACCCATCAAGCAGCGGCTCTCTACAACTCACAGCATGCCACAGAGAGAGAAAGGAGTAGAAAGGTGTGTGTGTGTGCGTGCGTGTGTTGAAGAAACATGCAACTAAGATGTTTTTGATTCTTGAGTGTTCGTGCTTCTTTACATATTGTTACTAAACTTTTCATGATTTTGATCTTCATGGAAGTTGTACACATTTGTGTGATTAATCTACATGTTATAGTTCTACATCTCATTTAGACGTGTGGGTCAAGTACAGTGTATACAGTATAGTTGTTTGGAATATATGTGTCTTTTTTTTTACATTTTTTTATTCAGCTAGTCATACCAGGACACATGTGCCGTAAAAAGCGACCAGGAAAATTTGGCATTCCTTTGCAATTCTGCCGTTTCGCAGTACCTGTATTTAGGATCTGTCAAGATGCCACAAAAGTAACTAGTCTTGCTTATATAAGATATAAGATGCACAGAGAGCACCTCTGTAATCATTTATACATTTATTTAAGAGGCAGCGGTGCAGCAGCACAGGCCATCCTGGCCCATACGCTCCTTATCAGTATGACATTTGTTTAAATGAAAATGTCTCATAGTTTGAAGAGGGGGTCGCGAACATAATGAAAAATCCAATTACATAGCAGGAGGTTTCTCTTTCGCTAAATGATAATGTCAGCAGCTTTCATGTAAATGTATGTGTTATGTGATCACAGCAAAGATGAAAATAAGCCCTTTTTTATATATTTAGCTGATGGATCACCACAAATTATGACAGTGCTTAATATAACCTATTCTTGTTCTGTGGTGGCTGTGCTAATTATCTGATGCCGCATTGCATCAATCCATCCCCATCACAACACGGAGATAAATTGTGAACAAATTCAAAATGTGTGATGGTTGACGATTGTAAAATACCAAAGTATGAGCTGGCCCCTGTTGCGATGATTGTAGTCGTAGATGAGCCCTCATAACTAACTCAAGCTTTTCTGTAATTGTAACCAGCGGCAACATGAAAATAACATAAACCAGAAGGAGAGCGCTGTCTGGTCTGTATTCATCCACTTTATTTTAAAGGGTCCTGATGAGTAGTTGTCAGCTAACCTCTTTGCCAACACACAGGCCATGTGCTGCCGGCTGTTATCATGGCCACTGAGTGAATATTTGTGGTAACTGCTGGTGCCCTTAAAAATGTATGCCAGATCTTAACTGTTACTAAATGCTGAGAAGTTTGTGCACACTGAGATTTTGTTTTTTCAACCCAAATAAAATGTCTTTTCTCTACTAATTCCACTTATTTCCTCCAGTAATTTTGACTAACTATCCAGTCTGATTTGAGAAACATAACAGAATGCATGGGACACAGGAAGAGCAGAGAACAGGAAATGTAACAGGGTTATTACCAGGTGAGAAGTAATGGAAAGACCAGAAACTTTTTCACGTACCTTACTGGGTCAGTGGTAGTGACTCTGTGTTATCAACCACTGCACAGATACGCAAAAATGCACACACGTGCTTACAGGCGCCCGATGCATAGTCAGTCTGTGCAGCACAAACACATGCATACACATACACATACTTAGACACCCGAGGGGGAATGTTCTCTCATGGTGGTGCTAGTAATTGAATCAAGCCAAAACCGAATGCTGCTACGTTTTCCCCGCCCACACTCGCCTCTGCCTTAAAAAGGTAAGCCTTGTGGCTGATGGGAAGCAGATGTGGACTGAGCCCTGCATGGTAAAGGTGCAGAGTCAGAGCCCCACATCCACCCCTGGCCAGGAATATATCTTCATTAAGGGGAATAAGGGTGTCCACTTACATCTGCTACAGCACATCAAATCACACTCATCTGTGTGTCTGCGTGTGTGCGTACAAAGGTACGATAACGTGTGTGTCTGTGTGTGTGTGCGGGGGGACCCCTGGGATGTGACTGACACCTATTCCTATCACTAGACCCTGACAGCTCCACACGTCTGGCTCCAATATCCCCCCACTGTTTCTACAGAAACACCATCCCATACAACCATCCGTCGCGTAATGATACTTGTTAGCGTGTGTATATGGATGTGCGTGTGTGTCTCTGTCTGTGTGTGTTACTGCAGCAGTAAGATTGGGTTGCAAAAGCATGATTGGCAACCTCAGACTTTACGGCAGAAACAGGAAGTTGAGAGTTGAAGACCTCGGTGATATATCTGACTACATTATTGAAATTGAAAGATAACCCTTGAGCTGAACTTGTTAATGTTACTGAAACCATGAAAATAATTCTTTTACTGAGCTATGATGTCTCTGCTAAAGCTCTACTGGTACTTTTCTACAAATGTTGCAATACAGAACTGAACTGAATTAATAAGGAATTATGATAAATGATATCTAGTTAATGAGTTAACAGTTGCTCTCTTGCACTCTTTTTTTGAATATTCACATGGTATTTATTTTTAAAAATTACCCAATAGCCACCACCAATAAAGCACAATCACCTCTGTGCACCACGAGCTCCAGATGAGGCTGTGTCACCGACAGCAGCAGCACTTCTTCCTAATTATGCTTTTTACCAGGCATTTTCTATTCTGGACCATTATACAATACGTATGTAATTATGGTCTAAAACACTATATGTTAGGCCTAAATCTGGCTTGTCTCTACCAAACCTCTGGATTGCTTCCCAAGACCTTACATAGCTGTAATTCTCTCCAGCTGTTGCATAAAACATATGGAGAGCGGGAGGCGTTAGGGATAGATGGCGTTCAAAGGCAGCACAACCGAGATAGAGATATTTAATGTTTCTACACCCACACAAATACTGTACGAGGCTAATAGGACGACTGAAACTGTTTTTAGATTTTTCCCCATTGTGCTGTATAATACAATGTAAAATACAAGGCAAGCATTGTAATGTAAATGTACACAGTACTGTGCTATATCCAATTTTAGTAATGAATCACCTGGATTTCATCGCGGTGTCAATTCTTGTTTATGTTCTCTTTCACATGGTGGCTATTTCCTTTGTGTGGACATGGAACTTGGCATGATCTAACCTTCATGAAATACCCCTCTGTCTCCATTTCACTGTCTGTCTAGCCAGTCTTTTGTCTTTTCCCATCTATGCTCTTATTGGATCCAGCAGACACAACACAAACTCCAGGACTTTCCCTCTCTGCCCTCCCTCTCCCTCGATCATCCACTCCTACCTCAGAGGATTTAGCAGTTGCCGTGAGCCAAAGGAGAAGAGGAGTTCAAAACACACACTGCTGCCTGTCAGCCTCATCAGCTTCTAGAAAGTGCTCCCGCTCTCTAAAACCTGATGAGAAAGAGATGCTGGGAGGAAAAGGAGGTGTTTGTTTTCACTGCAGCATTGTAAAGCTCTGGTTGGTTCACAAAGGAATTCTCGCTCCTGTCACAGAAAATACTTTTAATGCGTATTTTACATGTTTTTATTTGAGTTGACAGTTTATGTGTGTCATAGGTGAAGGTCTGAATTGCCATTTCATTTTCACTCCATTCTTCTGTCTGACATTGAGGTTCACGTTGGCCATATTCTGTGTGGGAGGAAGGTTTATTTGATCAGCAGTGACTAACGTATTCATCCCACTGATACCATTTCCAGTTGACACAGGGGCTGCAGTTGTGGTTGCTTGGTGCAGTTAACGTTTTTCATGTTGATCAAAGAGATTTTCATTCTGAAGTCACTTTAAACAACCTGTATAGCCATCTTACTGTTACCGAGGCTCGTGTTCATTTCTCTGTCAGTCACTTTTTTTCTGGCCCTGGCACAGGGAGGAGGCATCATCTGTCTTAATCCTGCCTAATGTCTGATTGGCTCGGTCCTTTTCCAACTTGGGAAACAGCCAGCAGAGCACAAAACATCAAACCTATTGGAGCCACAAAAAAAGTGCAATCTGTGAGTCCTCAGTGGTCTGGAACCAGGCTGATTCCTATTCAAAAGACATACCAGAGTATCAAAAGTGTTTAGTCATCAAATTCAAAACAATCCTGTTATTCTAAGATTTTCAAAAGCCGACTTCAGACTGATCTGAACAGAGCATCGCTCGTTAGTCAAGAGGAGAACCTGTGGACAGAGAGAGGCCAAACCTAGGACACAAAGATGACAGAAAAGACAGCTGCGGGATGAAGCGTGAGTGAAGCGACACATGAAAAGTGGAGTTATGGGACAGACAGGGAAGGAAAATACAGACTGAGCCAGAAGAGAGAGAGAGAGAGTGAGTGAGAGCCAAAAACAAGGAAGGAAGGAGACGAGGAGATGCAGAGGCAGCGCAAGAGGAGACGTCCCGAGAGAGAGGTGGGTAGGGTGAGTTAGCGAGTGAGTAGCCCAATGACAGACAGACTGAACCGGAGATGAGTGGGGAAATCCCCTCTGTGCACACATTCAATAAAATCACCCAGCTGCACTCTCTGTGTGTTTGTGCGTGTGTGTGTTTCTGTGTCTGTGCACACAGTGTAATTGAGACAGTCGGAGGGGTGTATTCAGTTTATACAGTGTATTCTACCCCGAGGACTCCCTGTCTATATTATGTCATCCAAAAGCACTTATACAGACCTTCTGCTGAAACACACACACACACACACACACACACACACACAGGCCCTAATATATTCACAGTCGTACAGGCCTCCCACTCTGTCAGATGGCCGGGAGCAGTTCTGTTAGTTTGGACGCATTCTGGCTGGGGCTTCCTGCCTGATTTTGTCTTAACATTGTTCCACACTGTATCTGATGGCCTTAACACACATGTGGTTTTTATGTCTCACACACAAACACACAGTCTGATCCTTGCGTACACACCTACCCTCCCAGGATTGTCCTGCAGATGTCCACAGTCATTGGGATATCCTAGATGCATACAGGAATTTTTAAGTGCATTTGTACATGATTTCATATCGGGCACCGATACATTATCAGGGATTCAAGGAGTTTTATTGTCATTTCAACACATGTTCAAAAACATGGGATGGAACGAAATTAGTTACCCCGGTCCCGATGCAAGCCCAATAACTAAAAGCATAAAAATAGAATAGAACTAGCTAATTAGGTATAAATACAACATAAGAAAGATAGAAAAGTGAATTAAAGCTAAATAGGAAAAATTAATATAGGAATAAAATAGAATAAAATAAAATAGAATAAAAATAAATATAGGACTCTGAAACCATAAACAATCAAAAGAGGAGGAGCTATAAAACATTTTTTCTTCACACTGGACAAAGATGCAATCCCACTGCTGTGAGATTGTAAATCTCATTGAGATACTCTGTGTTGTATTGATTTAAAGTCATCTGTGACTTTTGATGAGCAGTGATCCACTGCAGTTTAGGATCCATAGCTTATTGTGGCAGCCTCCCACAGTGCAGCGAAGGACTAAATATGACACCTCTTCACCCTGACCCTGTCGTACAAGAGAAGAATAAGAGAGAGAGAGAACGGGAGGGACGGAGAAAGAGAGAATGCTTGGTAGTGACCCGCCTCGACCCTGCCAGCTCTTCCTGACCTCCCTTGTAGCCCCATGCCGCTTAATTCTCCCTAATTACATTCCTCACTGACAGAAAGTTGGCCCCTGACCACCCCGCAAAAGGCCCAGGTAGCAAAACCTGCCATAGCATGGCTGGAGCACAGGGAGGATCCATCCACTGTAGAGGTGAAGGCTGGGGGAGGGAGGGGGGGATAACCGGTGATGACAAATTAATTAATGCAAGTGGAAGAGAAAATGTACACACACACACACACACACGCACTCATGTTTTGGTATGTGTTGCTACTGTGCATGTGGTCTGACTTACCTCGATTGGTGTATCCAGTGAGCTCTGTAGCGTGTTGATATGACAGGCAGTGATGGATGGTGTTTAGTGTTGGACTCAGCAGTAAGTGGGGAAGTGGGGGCAAACCGGTACCACATTCACTTTTTAGAGTCTGAAGCGTGTGTGAATCTGTGAGGAAGCCCGAGGAAAAAAAAAAGTGAACACGGTAACATTACTGGATATTGGACTCAGCTTAAATAAGCTCAATTTAAACTCTCTTAAAGCGGATGTGTGAACAGCCGTTTAACAATGACAATGAATCGAGCTTTTTCAAATGCAAGAGGGAATGTGCGTTGAGACATTTTGTTATGTGGCGCATGTGCTTTAAAAGTTCTGCTCTCTGGCCCATTGTCTTTATCAGGCTGTGCAGTCTTTGGCCGGTGTGTGGTTCAGCTGCGTGGGATAGGGTTACAGGAGTTCGTCTGCATTTGTCTTTACAATGTAATTAAGGGATTTTTGGGGCCTACGGCCTCAGGATGACAAACTCCCCTTGCTTGGAGAACTGGATGCTTGATGGGAAATCTATTAGCAAATCAATTGTAGAAAGTTAATACATTTTGTAGCCATCTTATACATTGTTTCACCGTCACATTAGTTTGTTTTTTTTCTGTGTCAGGGTGATGCTGGTGTTGCCTGCTGATGTACTGAACATTAGTAAGCATGAGTAACATTAGTAAGCTAAAGCACTGAGTGAATTGTGGTGGAAAACTTGTGCATCCCCCTGGTAATTACAAAAAAATCTCATCTCAATACAACTGTGTTGGCCTGCATTTGATATTCCATAAACATAATGGTCTCATGTGACTGTGCGTAGATAAATATCATGGACTTAGCCTGAGGGAGAGAAAAGGGGGGGTCGTTCCATTTTTTTATATCACATAATACAGCTCTTGTGTTCCCACAGAATACAAGGGGGCCTTCTCTTGGCCCCCTCTGCTAAATCCCTCAGCTATCTTTCAAACAGTGATAGTTACGGAAATTAGCGGCGCAGAAATCCATAAGCGTCCATCATCGGGGGGCTTATTAGTGTCTTTGTGAGGTTATGAGGGGAGGACAGAAGGCCCGGAGCACCGCAGGGGCTCGGCCGAGACACTGCCTTCACGTAACACACACCTACACAAGGATATGTGCATGACACACACAGTCACATACGTACAGCTATATGCAAACACACTGAACTTGGAATATCTTGTTCTTTTGCTCTGTTTGCTGTGAAACTCTGAATTTCGGCACCAAGGGGGAGCTCTGACAGTTTGGCTTTTCAGTATGGGGATTTTCTGTTAATGTTGCAGAAAATACTCTAGCTTTATAAAAACGGATGGCAATCTGCTTGAGCAAAATTATCAGTACATTTGAAGTGACATTTGACAATTCATATTTGCACATCCAGAGGAAAATATCTCCTGTTGTATCACAAGTTTACTTGCCAACTTGTCCCAGAAAAGATTCGTCAGTGCAGTTGAGTTTATGATACCCCTATTATCAAGGAAGATGTCATCTGATCTTTTTCAGATAGTATTTGTGTTCCTAAAACTCCATGTTAATTAAATACATTTGGTTTTCATTAGTTCTAGTCATTAACATGTGTTCCTTTGGCCTTGTTATGGTGATCTCATGTTATGAGAAACAATGCAAAAAGCGAGTTAAGGGCCACACATACAAAGTAGATTAGACGGGAAGGAAGAAAAAGGCACCATGAGACTATTAACATTACTTACTTTTTAAAATCTGCAAACCGTTGCTTATTTTGGGGCAAAGGCGTACTCTGAAGCACACATGCTCAGAGATTCACAAGGCCAGCAGAATTTCCATGCTATAGAGCTTCCCAATATTCCCCCTTCATCTCATTTCAGTTTATGTCGGTGCATGTGTGTGTTAGTGTGTGTGTGTGTGTGTAGTTGTTTGTTGGAGGGGTGGTGTGCGGGGGGGATAATAAATGGCGGCAGACATGGACATCGATTTCGGTAATAACACGGAGAGCAGAGCAGAGGCAGTGGCAGACGTCAGCCTGAGGTCCATCCATCTATGAAACAGGACATGCCAGTAATAGGAAAACACCACACACCGTTATGGCCAGGGGCAAAGCACACAGGCAACTTATCACAGCACTGAACTTTGATGCTTCGCCGCGCGCAGGGGAGAAAATATATATAATTCCATTATTTCTTCACAGATGATGAGACACAGGCTTTATGTGTGTGTCGAAGCGTGTGTGTGTTTGGTGTGGGGGGACGTTGTACCTCTGTGAACTAAAAGGAATCTTGCACACACACACACACACACACACAGGAATATATTCTTTCTGCTGACTTGGGAAATACACTTGTTTATTTATTGAATTATTATAATTCTCTTTTTTTTGCCCAAGAAAGGTGTGCTCTCTGGGGGCATGGCCAATTGATTGGTACGAGTGTTTGAGCATCTGTGAGCTAGTAGAAGTACACCTTATACCTCTTTGTAATAGCACCTTAATGTACATGTCATGTAGCTAGATTGTGCATTTATTTTCAGGCTTGTTGAATAAATCAGAACAAACTCCCTTCATCCAAAGATGAGAACACAAAGCTCTGAAACACACCAGGCGCACTGTACCTCTGGATACCAAGCAGACCATGTAGAAATCTAAGTCAAAGCGTGCCTTACTGCTCCATAAAATAGAAGTTGGTTGAACTTCAAACAGAGCGCTTCAGTGTGCCTGCGGATGAGGCATATGTTGGAAGCCCCCGCTTCCAAAACAATAGGCCTGCTACTAAACTTAATCAAAGCCTGAAACTTTTACTGCTTTAACAGCGGGAATGAACTATCACTCTACTGTATCGTAGTAATAATATCATTAGCCTGAAAGAAGCAGGCAATGGATTATATTTGCATGATGTCATATCAATCACCCCTGTGGTATTATTGACATGA
This sequence comes from Terapon puta, assembly GCA_028564955.1. Lineage (NCBI taxonomy): Eukaryota > Metazoa > Chordata > Actinopteri > Centrarchiformes > Terapontidae > Terapon > Terapon puta. The sequence continues at coordinate 7,563,586 of JAOXYL010000050.1, read as the reverse complement.
ACGGCAGCCAGGTGATAATAAAAGAAAAAATCCATCACAAAGTTATTGACCAAATATTAGGGCTCCCTGGTGGTGCATTCTCACTTTATCTGCAGTGTGTGTTTGAAATAACCTTACTTGCACTTAATAACAGACAAGCAGGCTAATTTATAGCCTGCCAAGTGCCTTAAAGAATCAATGGGTAATAATGGTTAAAGATAAAATGATTCATCAAGAGTATTGCTTGCAAACCAAGTCCAGTCCACATATATTTCATATAACTTGTATAACAAGCCAAAATGATCACACACAACACATACACAAATGTATACAGTTAAACAAACCTCAGTTCAATTTACTGAGCAGACATTGCACTTGAAAAAGTGCAAATTTCCACAAACTTGCACCTTGTTATATGTATGTAGCTATGCTGTTCTATTATTACGACAATAAAACCAAACAAGCGTGGCCTCCATTCACTATAAATAAAGAAATTGTGTTACTTTTGGTTGGCAGCTTTCATTCTTTGTACTACTTTAAACTACATTAAAAGGGACTGTGTCATTTGGCATGTTTTGACTGTGTGTTGACCTCCATTTCATGCCAGGAAAGAAAAATAACATCATTACAGTTCTTGTCTTTTCCCAGCTCTGGGCTTTCCTAATAGTGAAACAACTTCTTAAAACATTCCACTTTGTTGAAAGAATGAATCATCATTTCTTTTGGATAATATTGGCAATAATACTGCAGAATACTATGCTCTATATATGGTTAGCTGAAAATTCATCGCAATTGCAAAAGTGTTTGATGATTTTTACACACATCGTTTTCCACCTCTGTTCACTTAAAATTCAATTACAAATGTTCACACGAAAGAGGGTTCATTTAATGTACTCTCTGATACCCTACCCTTTTAAAATTTCCAGCCATACCACATGCACACACACACACACACACACACACACACACACACACACGCATATAAAAACACATACACCTTCTGTGTAATGAAAAGCAGATCAGCGGTGAAACAATCCCAGTTCTGTTACAGCCTGTCACTCACACTCATCCAGAAGAGTCTCTGCCTCTCCTCTTTCATTCTTTCACCCCTGCTGTCTCAGTTTCTCGCCCGATAGTCTCTTCCCCTGTTTTTTGTCTGCGCTGCACTAAAAGGATGTCATTGTTTGTGTATGAGCATCGCATTCTGAGAAACACTCAGACAGTAAAATAAACACACTACAATTTCTTAGTTTTTTTCTTTTTTCACAAGACACAAAAGAGGCTATGTGTCTTGAATTGTGCTTCTGTATCATGAACTTGTCTTCCAATAGAGCAAATGCACGCTTAGCTCACCAGCTAAAACATCTCTCCTCAGGCTTGATGTATTCTCCTGTATATCTCTCCTATAACATTTGTGATTCAACTTTAATGGGATAAATCACTTCCTCCTTCACTTATTCAATCTCCTGCCCTTATAGCTCCTTTCCTAAACCAATAAAAACTGGAAAAGCAGTGACTAGGTGTGTGTGTGTGTGTGTGTGTGTGTGTGTGTGTGT
>JAOXYL010000050.1:7460367-7477073 GCA_028564955.1 Terapon puta | reverse complement strand
TAACTGGTGCACACTGAATCCTGCGAGATTCATTCAAATAAAAGAAATGAAACAATATAAAGGAGCTTTTTAACATCTTACTCAAATGTAAAACATTACCAGTAAAGACAAAGAATGTTTGAAAAGAAGATTTACTAATTATATAAATAATTATAAACATTTTTGCATTTGGTTACATGATTTCTAAAAATAATTAACATTAAAAAATGAACTCTGACATGTATGTTCCAGCTCTGCTGAGGAGATTAAAATCTATCAATGATACTTCAAAATATTTAACAATAATATAGCAAATCCATATGTTCTTTACATTGTCACAAAATATTTTACTTACCTAGGTACTTCATCTTAATAAATGTATTACATAAAACTACTAAAATATATATGCCAAAAATGTTTTAAACCATCTAAAATGTTTGTTTTGTTGAAAAATTGTCGTCAGTAATAGAAATACAGTATGATCAATACTATATCATAATGTTTGGATAAGGCTGTTTTAGTTACTGATTAATCTCATGATGATTTGTTAGATCATTCTGGTTATTGTTTTGTCTATTTAGTCTAAGTTTTCAAGTGTTAAATAAACCCTAAAATGTGAGGCATAAGACTAATACACATTCCTGGAGGTTAAAAAGATGCCTTCATATTACTCACTAATATTCAAAGTATTCAGGGCATAGTGATGCTCTATGAAGAAAAGCATAGATAAATATCTATCATTCAAAGTTGCTATTCATTGATCATACAAGCACGAATCGTATCAATCGAGCAGAGTAAGACTGATCTAAAAAATGTTGAAAATATTTTCAGTGCTAGTGATCACACGCTCACATTACTGCCCTCCTCTCAGAGCCTACCTGTACCAGCCCTCTCTTGTACATAGCACAGAGGATGAAGAGAGAGTCAGAGGACCAGTCCATGTGGGATATCTGGTCCAGGCAGGTGTAGAGCTGCAGGATCTGCAGGGTGCTCAGGTCTCGCACCACCAGCCTGTACTGCACACAGGTCGCCTGACGAGTTCAGCCAAAGAGACAAGTCAGAAAGGACAACACTGCTGACACACTTCACCTTTACCCATGTGCAACGAGCAGTGGAAACGTAGGAATTATTTCATCTCTATTGCATTATACCGTCTGAGTTACAAATGCGCACTTATTTATTATCTAAATATTATTTTAAAAATCTCAAGCACTTACCAAATATTTCCCATCAGGCGAAACTTTACAAAGTTGGTTGGATTGCTTGAAGACCTCGGAGAAATTCATCTTGCAAACACAATCGTTCCTACACAAGACAGGTGTACAGACAGGAAATTTTCTTTAATTAGATTAAAAAAAGTACAGATGAGTTTGTTCATGCTTTAAGCAGGTTTGACCACTAGCTTTGTAAAGTATTTGTACACAATGGTTCAGCCGAACCGAATCACCTGGAGTAGTTTTCAATGCTAACACGTGATGGCGCCACAATACCAATAATAACCAGACTTTACCCAGCAGATACACTCGCACAACTGTTCTTTTCGTATGGAAGCATAGTTATTATGTGGAAAGCGGTGCTTGTTCATGTGAAAGTTGATCAAGTCCGTTTTGAAACACAGCCCCGTCAGAGACAGCTGAGCTACAGGTAGCTATGTTAGCCTAGCTGCATGGCTCGCACTTACAAGAGGCAGCTTGAGCAAAACAAAGCCACACACGGAACTGTCTGAGCTACGACTTCAATGTCAGCTAGTTGTTTTGCTGTCCGTATAATTTAGGTTACCTATGAGTCAGTAAATAGAAAGACGGCAACGCTACCTGCTAACGGTAAAGTTAGCTGTAACTTGTCAATGGACTCATACAAATTAATGTTAGCATACCTGAAACTCTACTAGCAACCTAGCAGGACGCTAACATCCAATATCTTCACATTGAGTAGTGAAACTTTCCTGTCACTTTCCACGATTAGACGAGAGGCGCATAAAGTCTCACAATCAGCCAGTCAGTTTAGAAAAGTTTTTCTTCGCATGATTGTCCTCAGAGGGTGTTGATATGACTGTTGATGGTTTGTTTGAGCGAGCCGATGACGACACACGTCCAATCAGCGTCGGCCTGTTGTGGTTGGGCTTCTGGGAAATGTAGTTCATTATGGTCTTTTCCTTTTTTCTGCCGCGTATGTGTACGCGTGCATGTGCGTGTGTATGTGCGTGTATACTAAATGAATACAGACAATATTTTTTGTATCACAATCTAATCAGTTCAGATTATTATAGGACATTAACTCTGGGATACTTTTTATAGGCTTATCACATAATACCTTTATTTCCTTTATTTCATCCTTAGAGGTTTTGTCTGTGCGTCGAGATATATTTAATTCACACAGATCTGTCTTATAGTTTACGTGTGTTCATTACTTTTCATATTCCTCCAGCTGCAGCCCTCTGCTGAACCGCAGAAAGGTTTTCCCGCTTATGTGCGCCCAAACCGCGCTGCCGCCTCCCAGCTTCTCCCAGAGCAGAGGAGCTTCACCTCCTCCTCGGTCTGCTCAGCGAAGCTCTCACTCCCTTCAACTGCGTGCAAATCACTTTTTCCTCCGCGTCCCTCGCACTTCATTTTTGTTTCTTCGAAAAGTCAATCACTTCCAGTGGCTGTTATCGTCCTCTAAGCCCGGTCGATTTTTTTTGTTTTGCTGTTTTTTTTTTTTTTTACTTAGTTTTTTTTTTTTTTTTTTATGGAGGGTCACTCTCTTGGCATGTTCGATAACATACAAGCAGGTGCTCGGCGCAACATAATTCTTGGGTATTTGGATCGGAATAATAATAACCTTCAGGTACGTTGATTTGTTTTCATGGATTGTAGTGAAAAAAATATTTTAGATATTTAGCTGATGCCATGTTTTATCCATCAGCATAAGCTGTTTGGGTTTGTTGTTCTGCAAAATGTGAGAAATATGTGTATTTAAAAAAAGCTTATGTAGGCTACAGAAAAGGAGCTTGCTGACAGGAGAGGCCCGGCTGCCTTGAGACTTGGTTATGGATGGATGAGACTCCGAATATGTAAAGACTTTCTTAGTTTAAAATCGTTCTTGTTATTTTGTTGATTTGATTTACCAGCCGCTGCTGGTTTGTGTACTGATTTCTTAAGAACTCACGGAACAGCATGTAAGATAAGTCTGACAATAAAAAAAGAAAGTAAAATGAATAGAAATGTATAGGCCATAGAAATAATCTTCATACACATATGCGCAATTGTGATATTCCAATGTTTTCCATATTATTTGGAAAACAGAAAATTTAGCTTTGTATATCTGAAAAACATCCAGAGGCTGATGATTAATATAAACATATATTTTAACATTAAATTAATAAAGTGTCATTCTTTTAAATTGAACAATTACCAAAGCCTGAGTTATTTATAATCGCTTTTAATAGGCTCATACTTTAGCTTTATGTAATGAAAACGGCGACACCCAGTGATACATCAACAACGACAAACTGGTCCTTTGAATCCTTACATGTTATGTGAAATATTTCAAATAGGACTGAAGAGAATCGAATCAAAAACTATTTTAAAATTAATTTCTTCTCACGTGGGACTACTTTTCTTGTATAAAATGCCCCCTGGGAAAGCAGTGTGTGTGTGTGTGTGTGTGTGTGTGTGTCTGTGTGTGTGTGCGTGTTGTCATGGGCGCCGTAACCCGGGAGTGGAGACACAAAGTAGAGACAGGTGAATATGGGAGAAGCACAATGTCAGACAAATAAAAGATGGTGTGGCACTGAGGCAGAGAACCAGCAGAGGCCGTACTTTGCAGAAAAAGGACGAGCACAGCTCTTTGTACAGGCCTAGACCTCCGACAAACGAGAGGGCTGGTTAATAATGAAAATAAAAATGTAAAAAAAGATATTTGTATATTTATAGTCAAACACTTTACCATCTCACTTTTTTTGTGTTTACTCAACCTTCAACATGTTTCAGGCGCACAGGCTTTTATTTTATAAAATGTACTATACTGTGTATTTATAGTATATAATGACAGTGTTTTATTTTATGTTTATTCTTATAATTAAATAATAGAGGTCATGTTTTTCCAGTGGCAACATATTTGCATATTTTTCCACCTTTATGCCTTTGTGCATGTCTTCATAGACCCTGAGTTAGAGGTGTGCCTTTCACAGAGGAGCGTGTGCTCATCAGTGGTCAGAGCAGAGGACGCGCAGATCTTCCCTCCCCGAGGCGCAGGTTAAGTGAAAAAGCCGTCTGCGTCCGGGAGGAATCCCAATTAAGCTGCGGAGCCTCCTCTGGGTTCCGGGCTGGGAGCGGGAGCCGGTCTGAGCGGCGCGAAGCTGCGTGACTCCCACATGACGCGGCTCTGCGCGCGTGCGCGTGCTGCAGGCCCCCTTTCACATGTATATCGATTCGTTATATCTTGTTCGTATCATGACATATTGATTGAGTCATGTGTCGTGAATTAAAACTTTATTAGGTGAGCCACGTGTGGAGGGGAGGGGGTGGGGGCAGAAAATGTTTCCCGATTTAAAAGCCATGACGTCACTGTAAATGTCACATTATCTTCAATCGATCCCGTGCTGACCAAAGTGAAAAGACCCCTGCTCCATGTAGGCCAGAGATAAGGCGACAGTACAGATGGAGCCATTTAAACGGACAGTTCCTTTTACCTAACGACTCAAAGTAAAAGTCCCACTTACTTGCAGCCTGTAGATAAATGAGAGACTTTACAGAAGAAGGGTGCTGATGCTTTGTTGCAGCGTGTATCTTTAAACACGCGCACCTTTGCCACAGTTTTTCTCGCGCGGTCGTTCTCGGGGTTGCTAAGGAGACGTGACGCTGCGGCGGTGCGCAGCGGTGAGCGTGGTAAACTTTGGAGGACCAAACATGCCCGACTGGATTTTGTGTGGTGTGCGATCGCCGGCACGTCAATCTGGAGACTAGATCCACTCTGCAGGCCTCCAGACTTTTGATTTTCTATTTCCGTTTCTGACAGTGTTTTTGGCTCAAACCATGGCGAAGTGCCTCCTCGCAGGTACATTTCTAAACTCTCCTGATCATATTTTCACTCCCTCTTACAAAATCAGTTTCCTGTCGTTAGACCGGGTTGTTATGTTGTGCAGAGCGCGCAGGCCTCTTTGTTCAGACTAAACGCCGTCCTGCCTCGGTCTCTCCGCGCTGAGAGCAGGCGGAGGAGGAGGAGGAGGAGGTGATGCTCAGACTTCAGCTTCCCTTCGGAGTGAGACGGTGATGAGACAGTCAGGTCTGGGCAGGCCCAGGCCCCCTGACACCCCGTGCCACCTCTCTGGGACTACATTGGTGTGATCACACCTGGATGAACGCGTGTGTGTGTGTGTGTGTGTGTGTGTTTGCGTGTGTGTTTCGAACTGCCTCCTTTATTTTTGAACACCGATAAGTAGATCATGCATGAATTAGTAGTTTGTTTCCACTTGCAGCGCTTCAAGTCTGTTTTTACTGTAATTATTTCATTCATCCTTGGTGTGTGCGTGCGTGTGTGTGTGTTTGCGTGTGTGTGCGTTCGCATCTGCAGAGTGATCTGTCCCTCACCAGACTACCCATCCTCTAAGATGTCTCAGTCCACGGTAACTGAAGAAGGAGGCACCTTTGAGCACCTGTGGAGCTCCCTGTGAGTGTCAACAACACCTGCTAACGATTGTTTTACTTTCCATCCAATGCACATATTTTCCAAATTAGTCATGGTTTTATTTCACAATGTGAAATGCAGCAGGCAGTGATCACAAAATATGCACTATTCTATCACTGTCTAGTAGATTTTAGTATCAGCAGATTATGAAAGGACTATTTCTCACTCAGTACTAATACAGAATTCTGTTTATTTTTAATATCAGCAGAACATATAAAGGAAATTAGTGTCCTTTGTTATGCTGAATAACATAAATCTAAAAACATTTACATATTTATTAGAGCTATTGGTGTGCAGACATAATCCAAAACCACATTTCAATTATGGGGGAGAAGAAGATGACATTATTTAATAAAAGTCTTTAAATGCAACCACAGTTGTGTTAATATCAAAATGATATCAAAATGTCCAATAGGATGTTCAATGTTCAGTAAAAACCTGATGGTTTGTAGTGTATTTAATTGTTCCTTAGTAAAAACTTTATTTGATTTATCTTAAACAATAAAAAATATCAAGGATTTGCTTTACCTGACCTTACATTTGCCCCTCTGATAAATGAAAAAAGTCGTACTAAAAATAAGTCTATTTTTCCAGGTGGGCTTCTTTGCACATCATGAAGTTTGTGGGACATGCTCGTGCTGTGGTGATGTTTTGAAAACTCACCCCTCTTCAATCATCTGGTGTTGTATTCGCAGGGAGCCAGACAGCACCTACTTTGAGCTCCCCCCGGGCAGCCAGCCAGGTGAGCGCCCTTTGCCTTCGACCAGCACCCCGGGGAGTCACCGCGGTACTGCCGAGGGCTCCATGGACGTCTACCACATGAGGGACATGAACGACAATGTGATGGTAGGAGCATTTCATTTCAGTATGTATCTTTATGGTCAATATTTGCCTTTATTTTAAGCGGCAGCTTATTTCTTTTACCCTGCTCTTTCCTCTGAAAAAAATGATGTATTTCTAAATAGCTTTTCTTTTCCCACTTTGTGGGTTGTAGCCTTTCAGTCTTTCCCTCCAATGTTGAGGAGATTCCCTCCTATGAAGTTTCCCTCTTCTCTGCAGCCTTTTCCCTCTCTCTATCTCCCTGCTGAGTCGCCTGTATAGAGAAACTGTGTGTGTGTGTGTGTGTGTGCGTGTGTGTGTTGGGGGAGGGCTAATTAAACCCCAAGCCAGGACCCCTTGCTGCTCCGCTATGAAGCCATCTGTAGACTGGGGCGTGTCTGTTAATGCACACTGACACACACACACACATATTTGCAGGTGTATGCACCTGTATTTTTTAGTTGCTATGTAAAGATTCAGATGCAAAGACAGTATGTTGACTACAATGATATTTCATGACTATTTTCATAGCAAAATCATTTTTTAACACTCAAAGGAGGATGTAATTCCTTTTTTGATGGTCAGTCACAAAGTTTTTGAAGAATCACACTGATGTGCACGGGTCATCGTGCACCTTTATTCCCTCTGTCTGTCTCTCCATATATGAGATCAGAAGTCACTCAACACACCTTTCCTTTCCCCCTCTGATCTGGAATATTGGTCCAATCTAATCTTTAGGTGGGCAAGCCCGGGCCTGCCTGGCCAGTTAATGAATAGTCATGACAGACATAAGGGGGCGGAGTGAGGATTTGTTGTTAGATGCAAGGTGAGTTGAGAAGGCCCAGTCAGGCAAGGGAAACAAGTGGAGGAGAATAGAGGCAGGGCATCTCCTGTATCCTCCATCATGTCCTGCTCCACGGAGAGGTCAGCTCTTACAGTCAAACTTGACTCACGGGAGTGACTGCGAGTCCAGTGAGAGCCGAGTCACAGAGAGGTCATAGAAACATCCCATCTTGTCTTTCAGGAGCCTTAGGATGTTGTGTGGTGTGGTAAGTGGATCAGAGTCGTTTGTTTATACTCTGGCATGTCCAGATTTTTGTGATGTTTCTTGGTGGAGGAGATGATTTATATTTTGAGTATAAAAGTCTCAGAATAGCTTTTTAATGCAATTGTTTGCAAATAGGTGGGAGTTAAGCGGACATAAGACTGTATTATGCTTGTGACTCAATATGCAGTAAAAGAGACCTTTCACTGTGTTTTTTTCATGCATGCATGCTTCGCTACTTAACTTTATGTGCTTTGTATGTACAATTATGTATATATCGTGGCATGATGGGGCTTCTTTGATTATCATTAAATAAGTCGGACTCATTTGGAAAGATATGTGATGTCTCATGCTTGTGGAAACACTGACCCATTTTGATCCAACCACATGATGCAGCTGTGTTTTAACTTTCCTTCATTTCCCTCCGACATCGACTGTGAAGTATTTAGGAATTAACTCTGAAGCTGTTGAAGTAATCTATCAGTATTTACCCAAAGTTCCCTGAAACAGGATGCTGTGTGTATTCTACAGGTCGGCGTGAATGTGACAATGAATGGTATGTCCCATCCCTGCACTCTGCCAAATATTCCCAACAGGGGGCAATCTTCCTACACATCAGTGCACATTTACCTCCTCTCTGCTCCACTCTGTTTAACGTCGCTGGTGTCGTTCAAACACGCTCCACTTTTCATATGATGCCATGCCATTCATTTATGTTCATTCATTGGTCACTTTGCCTCCTTTTGTCAAAGGGGTCGTATGTGTTGTTAACTGTGTTGAAGTGTGTTGCTCACTTTAAACTCAGCTTCGGTGCAGTTTAAGGAGCAGCTGCAAACAGAGGTCATTAGCAGGGTAATTTATCCTCAGCCTATTTTATTCCTCGACAACATTCATTGACAAGTGAAGGTTGTTGTGGCTGGCTTATCTACGTTTCAAAGTGTTTAAAGCTGAGCTTTGATTGGCAGCTACCAGGATGACTGCTCATAGGGGACATCAGATGCTGTTGGGATGGGAAGCTAAAACACTTACAGACAGCGAACACACACACACACACACACAGACGTGCTCGCACAGTGGCGGCGGAGGTTTTTGCTCTGTTTCAACTTGTTGCGGATTGGGTTTAGGTATTAAGAGCAAGCACACCTGTGACTGCATTGAGCCTGTGTGACAGTTTGTGTGTGTGTGTTTTTGTTTTGTTGACACGTACACCTGGGTTAACCTTGTGCTTGCAAAGCCCTTTTGACAATACCTGTTAGAGGGAGATTTCAAAGATAGTAAAAAGTCACATATGAAAGGGAAGATGCTTTTTTTTAACACTTCACAAATAAACAAACACTAGGGCACATCACCCTTGATAATCTTTTTCATATTTTGCCTGTGTGTGAACATTTGTAAGTCTGTAGTTATCTTATTTTCCATCGCCAGACTTGAGGCATTTAAGACACTTGATTGAGACTGTCACTGACATTTTTAACAACTAATGTGATGCTAGTTTTTCTTATTTCATCTATTGTCTTTAAAATGGTAATTTCCTTGGGCCTCGGCTGACATGTATAAATTGCTTTTTAAAATCAAAACAACACTCAAAAATCGTATATGACAAAGAAATGCAAAACATTCAAACATAAAAAAAATAATAAAAGTGAGACATTTCATTTATAAAGTAACTAAAATGACTAATTGATTCTCAAAATATCTTCTAACTAATACTACTATCTCAGGGCAAATTAAATCGAACGCAACTGGACATTATATGTCTTTGAAGACGTTTCACCTCTCATCCAAGAGGTTTCATGAGTTCATGCTTGTCTGACTAGGCTGGGACTAGTCGTTGCGTTCGATTTAATTTGCCCTGAGATAACCATGACCTGGATGAATGAGGATATCCACAGACAACTAATACTACTAAAACTAACTATCTGATTAAGTATTTAATATATGTATGTTCAACTCTACATTTAATATGCACGGTTGAGTTTGAACTTCTTTTCAGCTGCACTTCGAGAGGGTAAAAAAGTGAAAAACTACATGGCATTAGTTGTTTTGAAGTTAGCCGTCTGTGAGAGTCGCCATATAAATTCAAACACAGACGTATGCATATGTCCCCAGTTAACCTATACCGTTTGCATTAAGTCTGGAACATTGACTTGTTTACATATCCTTGTGTGACTTGTGTGTTTATTCGTCTGAGTCCGAGGTAAAAAATGCAGAGCAGAGTTTAGGTGAAGGGATGCTGTGTATAATTACTGCTTGTGCTTTGTTGGATTTTAGATTTGTACTCTGACCAAAAGTGGAGTTGTGGAAAAAAAACAAAATCTTCCATTTGGATCTAAAACATCCAGTGCGTATAGTGCAGAAAACCGTTAACATTCACGTAAATTCTCTTCAATGTAGATTCAGGGTGCCCAAAGTGTTTAAAAGTCTCCCAGCTCTCACTGCTAATTTTATGCTGTATTGATATGCAGTACTGTGTGGGTGACCCTTGAACTCTTGTGCTTTTATGTGTTTTCCTTCTTGCCTCGCTCTCTCTCTCTCTCCCTCTCTCTCTCTCTCTCTGTCTCTCTAACTCTCCATCAGACCAGACAGTGTTTACTTAGTGCAGGCCTTCACAAGGTGTTTTGGAGCGTGTGTGTACATGTGCCCCGGCATTGCCGTCTATGTCCGGGCTTGCCATAATTAGAACGTCGTACCATTTTTTGGGTTCCCATCCCTCTTTCCCTCTCTCCTTCGTTCCCCACGTCTCAGTCTATCGTGACTCTCTCTCCTGTCCAGTCCTCACCTTTCTACCTCTCCTGGCAGTACATGTGTCTGTGTGTGCGCGCGTGAGTCCGCGTGTGCTGTGTCCACCAGTGCACGCCTCACTTGAACTCTCTGGTTAGGCTATGGTCACACGCTCTCTGTGCTCTTTGCTGTGTTTGGACGTTTCTGACTGAAGAGTTAGCAAATGAGACTAACACACTAGAGGATGTACTACGTGAAAAAGAAGGTAAAACAAAATTCACTTTTTTTGTGTGCATAGTGTAGTTGTGTGTGTAATGCTATGGCTATTTCAGCGTAAACCTGCCATTAGAGTCAGTTATTTGACACACACACGTGGAGTATCGGCAGCGGGGATAAATGTGGGGATATTTGTTTTTCAATTCATGATTTTGATTATTTTCGTCATCACTGTGCATGTGGTTGGTTTGTCTTGTGCAGCTGGTTGGATAATGAATTCATTACTGCTGAAAGAAAGTATTTTTTTCTGTGTTGATAAGTAGACAGCAGGTAGAAAGACGTACTAGAGTTTGCTGGCTATTCTGTCCAAGTAGTGTGACAGGGAATCAACATATAGTTGATACAAAAAAATTAAAATGACACTAGCCATAAAAGCTTTTTTCTTCTAGTGACTTCTTAGTTTGTTCACAGCTAAATGGGGCCTCACGGAGTGTGTTAAGTTTGACAAGTGTCACCACACACACACACACACACACACAGAGACACATATCAGTGCAACAAATCTTCCCTCCTCTCAAACTCAGCAGCGGAGACAAGAGGGGAATGGCAGGCAATTAGGCAGATTACGCCTGTGTTTTACAACTTGCCTTCTATAGCCCCAAGCAGGCTACTGTGGGGACTTCACCACGACCAGCACTCACACACACACACACACTCACACACACGTTTGTTTCCCTGCACTCATGATGATTTTAGCGCCAAATTTCAGTCACTTTTTGAGTCCAAATCATACAAAAAGTGCTCAGCGTCCTCTGTGAGCAAACACACACCTAGACAGTTACACATGCACTCATCCCACACACATGCAGCATGTCTCACACACACACGCACACTCTTCCCGCAACTCTCCCTTCCCAGTGTAATTCGACCTCCCTCTAAGCGTCCAAGCCTCTGTCTCTCCGGCACCTCTACCTGTGCCCTCCCTCAGCCTCACTCTTCCCTCCCTCTTCGCCTCTCTCATTCTCTGCCCTCTTCTTTTCTCCCCAGTCCCAATACAACTTGCTGAGCAGCAGCATGGAGAGCCTGGGGAGCCGCGCGACATCCGCCAGCCCCTACAGCTCCGAGAACGCCTCCTCGTCAGCCGTGCCCACCCCCTCGCCCTACTCCCAGCCCAACTCCACCTTCGAGGGCCTGTCTCCTGCTCCGGCCATCCCCTCCAACACCGACTACCCTGGCCTGCACACCTTCCAGGTGTCCTTCCAGCAGTCCAGCACCGCCAAGTCTGCCACATGGACTGTGAGTACACACACTTTCTTGGCTTCTCTGTGTGTGTGTGCATGTGTGTGAATGTGCTCGTGTGGTTCTGTGACTTTTTCTTTCTCTCTTTCCGGCCCCTCAATCTTCCCGAGTGACTATCTTGCACACAAAGACATTATTTCACACACATGCACACACACCCACTCAAGTCGGCACATGTGCAGGCGTGTCATGTGCAAGAGAAAGTAGTGCATCATGCAGTGATTCATCTTGTCCTTTACTCACCTCTCGTAGTCAAAGCCAACGTGATCTGAGTGGGAGAGTTTGATTGAGAAAGTTAATGCCCCGTGCATATTTTTGTCATTTTAGAGAATTTTTAACACTCAAGCTATTAAAAAAACAAAACAAATTTTTTTTCAGCATTTTGGTTTCATCCTGTTTTATCTTATAAAGCAACAATAGAAGTTAACAACTTTAAACATGTTTTTGCAGTGTTATGCAAATCTAAGAATTGTTGCATCATATATTGCTTTTCTATATGAGATCAATACAGAAATAAGACCTTAAAATGATACAATTATTATATGTCATTTTTTAAAAACTTAATCCACGTATGATACTGTTGTTGTTTTTTGTTACTGAATATCACCATCTGATATTTGATTTCATACTAGAAGGACTTCCATATGTTGAAAAGAAGATTAATCTTAATATATTACCAGCGGGTGATATAACAAATTTACATGTATTGTTGATATAATGAACATTGATGTAAGGAGATAAATAGTGTTGCTGCTTCAGCTGTTACCACTAATAGCTACATGGTAGTAGCAGACGTACACTTACTCATTTCTTCATTTTTAGAATTTTATGGGGCAAAGGAAAAAAACAAAAAACCTGAACTTTTCGATGTGATTGTGGTGAGAGACAGGTGAAATGGGAGCTGTGTAATTTGTCATGACCCAACGAGGGGTCTCCTGCTGGAGAGGTGTCACCTCCGACTGTCACACAGTTGACCTCTCTGAAACAAGAGAACCAAGAGACAAACTGCACTTCCTTCACACTCTGTGTGTGTGTGTGTGTGTCTTCATGTGTTTATGAGTGTTCAGGCCTTTGAATGTGTGTGTGTGTGTGATCCACTGAGGGGCTCCGCGGCTGTGTTTGCTGGAATTACCCATGCATGGTGGGCTCCTTTACTCAGCCCTCAGTGATGTAAGAAGATACACCCCTCCAGACATTAGAGCGGTGGTCTTTGACCTATGTCTTTTCTTTCTCTGCCTCTTTCCTCCTCCGATCTTAAAACACACTCATGGCTGTCACCTCTGACGCCTAAAGTTTCACCCACCCTCCCTTAAAATACGTCTGTCATCTCCCCTCTCTCACTTCCAGTCTCTGACTCAGGTCTTTCTCACATAAAAACGACACTGACAAAAACAAAGGCCAGCACGGACAAAAATTATGAGATTTGTTTCACCTGAGAAATGACCACAATGAAATGAAAAGAAAAAATGAAAGTGAGAGCAACCTGTCTTAGTCCGTTTGGTTGTACATGATACTTACCACTCTGCCTTACTCCTTTTGATATTTCACCAGCTTACAGGTTTGAATGTTTCTAATAAGTTGAGGAAATGCATCAAATTAAGGAAGGCTGATAATGCTCTGGTTCTTTTGTGAACTGAATTGAAGGCCACCTGCCAAGAGATCCAAAGATTGAGTGTCCTTACTCACTACACCACCTTGCTGTCCTATCTGCCTCTTTGCAACCAAATAAACTCCTCTTATCAACTGTGGATCGCATAGATAATAGTTTGAAAATGATCCCAATTCTATGGATGAAGAAGAAGGCTTTGAATCCGCCTGCCTGAACCACTCAGTTCAATGCAGTTTTTTTTTGTTTTCAGGAGAGAAAAGACAAAGGAGTTTTTGACTGGCACACGACTTAAGATACAGATGATGAGGCAGCAGAAAAGGGATTGTGAGGAAACCTGTGATTATTCAGATGCCTCTGCTGCCATTAAAGAGGAGGGATTAGAATGAGAGAGAGACTGGGTGATTGCTTATAGCTTTTATGGAGTTTACTGTAATGCTTTGTCTTCATCTTGCACGCCTGATTATAAGATTGGCGAAGTATCAGAGGATGTATTTAAGTGTCATTAAGCAGGAGCTGTGGAACAACCACATTTTCCATGTGTGAAATGATGCAGCACAATCATGTGTGATCCTGTAAGTTACTGTACCGTTGATTGTCTTACAGGGAGCTTTGCATATGTTAAAAACTACACCATATACAGTTTATCTACAATATGTACAGCACATGCAACAGTTGAGATTTCTTCTTTGCAAGAAAATGTTTCATCCCTAATAAAAATCAAAGCAAGCAGGGTGGTTACGTTTGAGTTTGCACAATGCTTTTTTGAGGGCTCAGGTCATGTCGGCGAGTCTTTTTAGAAGTGTTAGTTTTGAAAAGAAAGGAGATTATGGTCAAGCCTCTCGGAATGAATGTGTGTCTGCCAATGGGAGGGGATTCTCCAGAATAACAACAGGCGCATGAGGATTTGTGTTTCTCTAATGTGCATGCACATCTGCGGGTGTGTATTTATGCTAAAGGCCCAGGTTTGAACATGCTTGAAAAAAAAAGGATGACTCTGTGCACCAAACTGAGTCACCTTGTCTGAATGAAGCAGTTTACAGTCAGTATTTCTCGCTGATTTTTTTGTGGCCCAAGGCAGTGGGGAATGCCGAATGCCATAGGGGCATATTGACTATAATCAGTTACCTAGCCACCCCCCGATCCCAACTCCTCCACCTCCCACTAAGAGTGGGTGGCATGCAGTGCTTTGGGAGATTACGCGAAAGGTAGCTGCCTATTGCATCAAGCATTTCTCATCAAATCCCCTCTTATCAAGTTGTCAGCTTGTATGATTGATGGGTAGTTGTGTGTGTGGCTGCATGCAGCCGGCTACTAAGTCTGTCCACATCTGCTTCACCATTGAAAATATGAAGAAGAGGAGCAACAGGAACAGAAAAAGAAGAGAACTGATGGGAATAGAGGGTACAATCATAATGTTTCCACACAGAGTAAGTCTATTCAAGCTAATGTTAATCTGTTCTAGTAATCCTCCAGTCCCTCTCCTGTCTCATCAAGACATTGTGCATTAGTGATAATAGCTCTGAAACTCTGCCACTCTCTTGCTTATTGAAGTTGATTCTTGGCTTGGATGCAGGCAAGCATCACTGTGACTGGAAATGAGATGTAACACCTCTTCTTTGTCAAATAATAAGGCCTCTTTCCATACACTCAGACTTTAGTATATATACGTGTGTGTGTGCGTGTGTGTGTCTACGCATGTGTCAGGGGTGGGAGGGGGTGTGATGCGGTGGGAGCGGGCTTGAGCATGCACTGCAAGGCGGCTTGTCAGAAGCTGCTCTTCCCAGCTATTAGCCTCTCTCCGTTAGGACACAGGTTCCAACATGCCCCGCACAATGTATCCTTCCCTTCCTTTCCCCATGCATCATCTGTGGCCACATCACCACTGGCCTTCCTGCTGAGCACCAGATCTGGGGAAACACACACAATAAGGGAGATTTTCACACACATTTGAGCACTCAGATGTGTTTTATCCTTAAAAACGCACAAATAAATACTTGGAGCTGTTCATAATTATACAGGTTTGCCTCAAAGATTGACAACTTAGTGTTCTACACCATCCCCTATCGACAATGGTCTGACATGCTCTGAGACACCATTAATCCAGAAAAATTTATTTGTGCTGTTCTGCTGTGTGTCTCTGAATACTCTGTGTATGCCATTCCACATAGAAGACTTAATCTTCATGGACTGAATAGCGAATAGTGAATAGCAGTAGCAATATTCAGTGTACTCTAACTACTTGGAGTATGCGATCTTGTCAATAGGTTTGAATTGTTTGTTTGATTGTTTGAATCGCCGCTGCAAAATTTCCAGTAAAATTTCTCATTTATTGTTATCTTGAGCACAGATGTTTGACAAAAATGGTTTGACTCACCAATTATTTCTGTGTGAGATCTTTAACTACAGACGACCAAGTTTAGATAATACCTGTTGTTAAAAGACTTAAGGTCATTACATCTTCTCTTATTTCCCTTAAAAGTCTCATAGAGGCAAACAGCAATTACCATGACGTCAAAGAAGGTGTAGATTTGCCAAATTTTCTTTATTGATTTGAATCCAATATAATTACAGGCTGTATAGAAATTTGGTTTATGAATGTGCGCAGGAAACTAACTGTATGTCAGGTCTGTGTGAGTGTGTGTGTTTGCGTAAGCATATTTGATATTTGGACAGTTAAGCGAATTTGCGGCGGGCAAGCTGTTGCTTGTGTATATGGATGACGGTCTGGCAATTATCACTCTGTCTCCAGAAGCCTGTCAGGACCTGCCGCCACTGGTCCACCGTGTAGAGGCAGGGATGGATAGATGGATTGATGGCTGAATTAATAGGTCAATCTAAGCATGTACATTATACTAAAGATAATGAACTTGTCACTTTTCATACAAATAATATAGGCATCCTGATATCTCATAAAATTGTCAATTTATTTCAGACAATGAAAAATTGGTGTGTAGTGGAGACATTTTAGAGGATTAACTTTTGTTGAACATTTAAACATTTTTATTGCTTATAATATAGTATCCATGTCCTCCATGTCCTTTTCTTCTTCCTTCTCTCAGTTTCCTCTTTTCAGTCACCTTGAAGACTGTTTCCAGACCATTGACAAAGTAAATAGTCTCTTCAGCCTTTGATCATGTTTGTTTTCTCTCCCTTTTCATCCTCCTGCTTCTCCATCTCCTCATCTTTCTTTATGTTCTGAAACGAAGTCCAGTTTATCCATCGCTCATGCTCTCAGATCTGTGAAAGATGCACATCAGATACTGCAGTTCTTTGATTAATGCTGTACTTCACTACTGACAACGACACACGGAGCTGGACTCGCAGATTAGTGTGTGTGTGTGTGTGTGTGTG